>CABFOW010000960.1:0-185784 GCA_902141385.1 Timema californicum
GTGTTGAGAATGGTGTTTTATTATTGTTTTTCGTTAACTTTATGACCGTGAGATATATTAACAAGGAAATAATATCGGAAATTTATATATAAAAAGGTGATATAGTGTTTTGTAAACTACTGATCTAGTTCTATGTAGGAGATATGTCAATGTTTTTAGAAATATTGTAACTACCTCACATCAGTTGTGCTATCTATATTCAGATGAAACAACTAACAGTACTTTTTACTTCCCGAAGATAACCGAAGGTTTTAAATTTACATTATAGGCCAAACACCTTTAGGCCAAACGCCTTGGTTTAATTTTTAGGCCAACTGCCATGTCCCCTTTTATTCTTCACACAATCCAAATGGCTGTCAGATTCATTTTATAGTCTGCGACTTACACTTGTGATCGGATTTACGAAGCTTGTCCAACTATTTTTTCTTTTCCACCTTTATTTCATTATTATCACTAGATGCAATTTCCACCAAGTCCTGATAGTCACCTTGAATAAAGAGAAACAAATCGATTTCATCTAGAAGAGTTTATACCAGAAACTTCCAGTTGTCAAAATTAGTGCCATCAAAAAGTGAAATTCTGTACATTTTGTCTTCTTCTAAAACCATTATGGTGATGGAGATTGTCAACGGCGTCACAAACATGTAGTTCATGCATACTACTGTGCACACTTGACATATAACTTTGCCCGTCCTAAAATCCACAAATCACCACAAGTCTGGGCCCATAACCTGTCAGAGTATACAAGCTTATAGATATAACTAACCAGTTTTAGATTTGACAATTAATGTTATAATAACTAAGAACATGACTCAATTGATAAACAAGTTTATAGGCATAGACACAGATCAGTTAACAAAAAACACAACACTTTAACAGTGGTACCAACCTAAACTAAAATTTACCTGCATGGAATTGCCTATTTTAACAGATATATCACACTTTGGTGGTTCACATGTGGTCATCCTTGTCTCTTACATCAAGCTTACTCAGTTGTTCATCATATTTGAGATCTTCTTTAATTCTTCAAAGTGGTTGGTTGACTATTTATTTCTTTTCAACAAAGGGGTCTGGGTGAGATAGAATAATGAATGATTTTAATAATTCTGTATGAACAACTAAGAACAAGAATGGGAGTGAAAGGGCTAATTACTTCTACAATAGAATACAGTCCTTTGTAGTAAATTTTAAACCAAGTCACTCATTCCCGTCTCAGAACAGGGCTATAAATATATTAGATATTCTATGTGATACCTGATATTTTCTGATTTCTTGCTGTGCTGGACAACTTGATTCACAAATTATGCGTGGTTTCTACATTGTTTACTCTATCTGTAATAATTTTAAAGTTATTTCTTGCACATGCTTGTTTTTGTACCTCAAGTACAGAGGTGAGCAGCATGTTGATTGTGATCTCACGGTCATTTTTATTTGATCGCATAAGAGAACTACATCCTTATTAAAATTCATTCATTGAGTCTTTTAAACTCTCAAATATATCAAGTACTTTCAAATAAGATTTGAGGGTAACCATAAAAACCTTTACCACTCATAATCAATAATGTTAGAAGATAATTAAGTAGTTTAATATGTAAATGTACATTTTATTTAATCTATAAATTTTCTTAGAAAGGAGGGGCATAATTAATTAAATGAGGAAAGATTGAATAAATATGTAATAAAAAATCAAAAGTAGATCAGAGAAAGGGTGGTTAATGTGGGACCTTTGATAAGGTTGTAATTCGATCGAGGCCCAAAAAGGTTGCTGACCTCTGCTCTAGTAAAATACAGAAGTTATAGAAGCGTATAGTCATTCTATGACCATAAATTATAATTTTTTTGAGATATTTTGATACTAGTGTCCACCTTGGTGTTAGAGGTAGGCTGTCCCAGTCATTACATTATTTGAAGCAATTACCTAAAATTTTTGTGATTACTGCATCATTTTCCCCATTGGTATGGCAGTAAAACACTATAGCTTTTCATTTGTCTTTATTCACCAAATTGCATACCTGTACTAATAAAATTGACGTAAAGTGTGTACCTTTAAAAAATCTATTTACATACAAATATGTGGGTTTGTAAATAGAGAGCCTAACTCCATTTTTTAAGCCCTTGGGTCCATTACTAATTGTTTTCACACTTGCACCCTTGTCCAGGAAAACCCTGAAAATGGTGGTTGTACTTATATGTTTTAGGTTTGGATATATTGTATAACATATAAAATTGAAATAAATGGTAATATGAAAATTAAATCTTATATCTAAAATAATTCAGTAACTTTTCTACTAGTACATTTAGCACTTGGTACATTAACAATTTAATTCCAGACTGGAAAAAGATAAGGATAGTAAAAAAAAAGCTTCCATTACACCTTGTCTGGATTTGACCACTCAACCCCCAAATGGAGTTGTCAAAGCCAAACCAATCAATCAATGTTAAGCTCTTTTTCCCTGTTCTATAATATTTTATTAACTAACGTTTCAGAATTAAACTAAGTAATCAATAGTCATATTGTATTAATGATTTACAATATACATTCTTATGGAACAACAAAATTTGTAAAACCACACCAGCTAGCACATAAACAAATGTGTCATTTTTTTTTGGCTAGACTTGTTTGTAGATAATACATAGGTTTTATTATTATTAGCACCGCGTCTTACTACCCGTTCGGGCTATACACACTTATGATAATGTGTAATGGTAGGGTGATTGTGATATGAAATGGAGAACCTACAGTTTAACCTGGAATCTGAACCATGGTGGAGGCCTGGCATTCCTCATATTCACAAGTTGTGATTAATACACAACATGTCATAGGTGAAGGAAGGGTTTGGTAATCAGAGAAATCTGTGCCGGGACTGAGGATTGAACCCCGGACCCCAGAACAGAAGTCCGACACCTTACCCCTAGACCACCAGGTCACCCAAATACATAGGTTTCGCTTAAAACTCCAGCTGGGTGAACTGATTGTTTTTTCTTAATTGGTTTCCCAACTTTAACTGCGGGTATTTTATTTCTAAATTCTAACTTCCTGATCACTTTACTAATAGTTTAAATATCCAGCTAGTCCATTCAGATAGTATGACACGTTGCACAATAAAAAACACAATTATTGGATCCAATCTGAATTAAAAAGCTTAGGTACTTAGATCTTTTAAAGTAAAGCTTACATTAAAACACAAGCATTTAGTCTTATTCTCTAAGTAAGTAAGAAAGAAAATAAGCGAATTTTTCATGCTAATCTTTTAACAAAACTTATACTTTGTTCCAGAAAATTCAAATAAATTACTAAGCTATGGTGAGGAAGTGCAAGATGATCCTAATAAAGTGCATTATGGTCTTAACGAAGTGTGCAATGATTCTAAGAAGGTTGGTAATGATTCCAATGAAATACACTATGATCTTGTTGGAGTCGTCGATGATTCTGTCGGGGTTTCATATGCTCTAGATGGGGTGCCCTATGATGATGAAGATGATGACTTTGAACATCCAGTTTCTAAAAAAGTTTGTCAAGAAAAGGCTAAAAAGGTAATTATATTTCAAGTTCACCCTGTTCATGCCATTTCTTTAGAATGAACAAATATTGTATGTAGCTTACTGGGCAGGCTGCATAGAAATAAATTACTGTATATTATTAAACTAATACTGCTTTGATTAATTAAAGGTACAGGAATGACAAAGATAATGCTACACATCTCAACACATTAAGAGTGTTTTATTTATGAGGATTTTTTTTTAGTTATCTCAAAGTAAACTAAAAATGTTTCATCATTGAGCTCAAGACGTTTAACATTATATCCTTGATAATCATATGGCTTGAATAATTTTAAAAACTGTGTTTGTATTTGGTGTCATTTTGAATTTTATCTTCAATATTAATGTCTAATTAGGAATTTTTGTTAAGGCCTTTGATACTACCTCTGGCATCATAAGTTATGACAATCAAATTAATTCACTAGCAGGAGAATATGATACTTGACACTCTGCACATAAAACCATTACAACTCTTAACATATGTACTGTTAAATATATGAACTAGTGTGTGTAATCTTTGTTCGCTATTTAGAGATTTTCATGCATAAATATGTGTCTAAAGCAGCATCTCTGGCTTCTATTAAGAATGTCTGTAATTGAAAAGGTGGTTCACCATAAGAATGGTTTCACTGTTCTAGCAAACCACCAGGTTTTCTTAGTTATGTTCATACCTCTGTCACTATAACAAAAGCAAATTTTAAAATTGAAAATTTAAAAGTTGATGATCCTCTTGTGGTGTCATTTGATCCTGTTGCAATGCCCATCATTATTGTTCTATAAATGTATTTTTAAATTATTAAACATGGTTTTTTGTAAAACTTTGAACCATGAATTATGCTACTAAATATATAATTATTTGTTTCTATAAGAATGATACTGTTTAACACTACTGAATGTTGATAATTTTAATGCCTCTTTTTTCAATTAATATGCTTACTTTAAACTCTTTTTTTTTTTACATCTCATTACTTATCTATTAAGTTTGTGTTATATTTTTAGAATTTCAAGCCTCTGGCAACTGTGCCAAATGAGTGCCAACCCTCCAAAGAGAAAAAAACATTTAAGTCTTGGGGGCAACAGCTGCCCATAGAAAAAAACTTTACCAAAGCCGAAGAAATACTGCAAGATATTGAAACAAAGTCAGCCAGTGTGCCCAGGTATAATTATACTTTATTAGCATTAGCAAGAAATAATAATACTCTCCTTATGAATCAACTATAAAATACAGAAACTGTTTTGATAATTTGTTTAATCCTCTCATTCCATACATGGACATACATTTTTTTTTCACTATTTACCAACCTTAATGATAACTCAAGCTTTCATAGTTGCTCATAATTTTTATTTAAGGTCATTCGACCATCAAAATTTTATTCCATTATTTTAATAAGTACATAAATATAAGCAATAAATATTGATTCAGTGATTTCCAATCATTACAGTTCTAGAGTTATGAGTAGTCAAAACTTACTATTTTATTCATTTTACGTACTAATTTTAAGGTAAAGTAATATATGGGGATTAAATTTATTCTAGCTTGACATGCATATGAATTGTATACAATGACGTACTTACAATATTTTAAATAAAATTAGTTTTTAATTTATAAGCTATTTAAAAGTTGTAAAAATTACATAATTTTTTATCTTATGCAAGTACGTTTCGTTTTATATCTCGATACTTTGATTTTGTAGAACATAATGCCATTATTTCAAATTTGTTTGGTTTATTAGTCTAACTCTACTCTTTTATTTTATTATTTACACCGCGTTGATCAATGCAAACATAAATTTGTTATGTCCATTTCCTGAAACTTTTTGGTTTGACTGTACCGTGACCAAGGAAGAATCGGGCTACCCTGGTCTACGACTTGTGACTCACCCTTAAGTGCTTTATTATTATTATTATTATTATTATTATTATTATTATTATCATTATCACCGCGTCTTACTACCTGAGTGACGAGTTGTGACATTTATTTTGTCTGTTTTTCCTTCCTCTTGTAATTTGGCACTTGGATAGTATTTTCTGTGTTAGTTTTATTCTTCAATTCAAAATGTCAAAGAAACTCATCTCTTGGTTCATCAAAACGCATATTAATTTTAAGCCTATTGTTTATCTGAATATTACAATTAACTTCATGAATATATAAAAATATGTGGGAGTCTCTTTAATTACTGGTTGTAAAGTGAACATTAAAAAGATCTTACAAGTTTTGAAAATATATCTAATGTCACATGAGTACTGCATTTTTTTAGGCATTTTCTATAAAAAAATCATACTTTTGTGTGATTATTGAACATGACTAAGTTCAACCCTAAAAAAGCAACTTGTATCAAAACCAAGTAAACAAAACAAAAATGTGAAATCGAACAAGAATCGATACCCCCTTAAAACAATGAAAGATTTTATCTACGATGTTTTCAGTTGCGTACAAGGTCGTAGACAGGGGAGGGGGGATAGGAGGTTATGTTGCAAAAAAAAACTTCAGATAGCTATTAGAACTGTTTATAATTTTATTTAAATTCTAGCTTCTGGCAATTGGGGGATGTGTCCACCAAACCCCCTCTGAAATTATTGGCTGGATACAGCCTTGGGTATGTAATAAACTCATAACAAATGTAGGATATACATATGTGGCGTGTATATCATTTGCTAAAGACATTGTAGCTCACTACTTGTGGAGTTGATAAGGAACTATATCATACATTTAAATTCACCACAAAGAGATTTGGTTTTAATTACGGCTTCCTTAAATAATTACTAATGAATATCAACACACAAGCTGTAAATCATTTTAACTGTGATAATGTCCGTATGAAGGAGAATACACTTTAATTAATTTAAATTTGTTGAAAAATGGTACCTGGTCACTAGAATAAAATTGAACTCTGCATCTTAGCGCATCAGTGTTATAGTACTGAGCTATCCAGGATTCGTTCCTCGCTCATGATATTATATCCACGCGCACTGACGATATAAAAGTGTAGTCAGTTTAGTCAGTTCAGACTATAACTTATGTAAATATTATAGTATAGGCCTTTATCAAAGGTACAGCTGTAGATCACATGATTTGACATATGAATTAGTGAACCCATTCTAGTTACTTTATTAGTTGTCAAATAATGATCTTCCTAATAAAATCAGTCTAAATCATACATTCAAATTATCCACTAAGAATCTTAGTTTGAATTACAACTTCAACTCAGAAACCAGTGTTTGTTGTTCCGGGTCCTGGCTACCAGTGGTTGCTAATACTCTATTATTTGATGTCCCGAGTTCTTGTTACCAGTAGTTGATAATACTCCATTATTTGATGTGCCAGGGCCTTGTTACCAGTGGTTGATAATACTCCATTATTTGATGTCTTGGGGCCTTGTTACCATTAGTTAATAATACTCCATTATTTGATGTTCTGGGGCCTGGTTACCATTGGTTCATAATATTCTATTTTATATACCAGGGCCTTGCTACCACTGGTTCATAATATACTATTTTATGTCTCTGGGGCTTGTTACCACTGTTTCATACTATGCTATTGTTTTATGTCCCGCGGCTTGTTACCACTGGTTCATAATCTGCTATTGTTTGATGTCCCAAGGCCTTGTTACCAGTGGTTCATAATATTCTATTGTTTCATGCCCTGGGGCCTGGCTACCAGTGGTTCATAATATTATATTGTTCGATGTTCCGGGGCCTGGTTACACGAGTAGGACATGACTTGTACCAACTGATTGAACTTATGCATATGTGGACAAAATGATCGACAGCCAACTGGTTAACCCAAAAAACCAACTTAGAAAATTGATGCCTTACTAATGATGACTTTAATCCACAAAATTAGCGTATAACCTGAACAGGTAATAAGATGCGGTACTAAAAAAATCCACTAAATTGCTAAAAAAAAATTCCTTATCTTTTCACTCCCCGTGTGAGCTAAACACAGAATAAGGAATGTGAGTGACGCATTGGACCATGCGACTACAAATGTGGATATATATTATAAGTATAAATTTTATTAAAAAATAATATTTCATAGACTTAACTTGTTATTTTCCGTTTACAATTTTGTTGTGAAAACGTTTACAATGTATTAACTTGTCGGTCAATTGGTCAATCCATCTCTAATTTTGTATACCAGTAGGTCCTCTCATGTCAAACAGTTGTATAACTTATCGGGTGATCTGGCCGTCTAGGAGTAGCTGGCAGCCGGGGTTCAATCCCCGGTCCCGGCACAGATTTATCTGATTCCCAAACCCTTCCTTCACCTCTGACAAGATGTGTATTAATCACAACTTAATGTGAGGAATGCCAGGCCTCCACCGTGGTTCGGATTCCACGTTAAACTGTAGGTCCTTCATTTCATCTCACAATCACCCTACCATTACACATTAGCGNTAATAATAATAATAATAATAATAATAATAATAATAATAATAATAATAATAATGTATAACTTATCAAATAATCCTAAAGGTGTCGATCACTTTTAACACTCAAGATTTGAAATATTTTTATTCATTTGGTCAATCAGTTGGCTGTCGATTACTTTGCCTTCTTATGCATAAGCTTGTTGACCAGTTGGTCCTAGTATAGTAGGCCACTTGACTTACGTAGTATTCCAACATTTTTACAACTTTTTGGGCGGTTTGTAAGATATCAATCATGAGTTATGTTAACTATTATAATAACGAAAAGTAATACTTTTTTTACTACAAATAAAGAACTTTAAAACCTGCTCCAGTACTAGCATGATCTCTAAGGCGTAACTCTCGTCGTAGACTAGACCATTAAAAACAGGGAGATTGGGGTTCGATCTCCTTCAGGTGTACAGAGGGTAGTTTTATTATAAATTGTTTGCCACTCTCTATGCAAATGTGAGTGCACTTCCTCTAAATTCAACTCTTCTAACCCCTAACTAATTAGCATAATTAGTACTTGTGAGTATACCGCGAATGGATAGTAAGACTCATTGTTAAAAGAATAATAAAAGAACCCTTAAACTTTCACCACTCAAATTATTTCATTAAATTGCTTAGTAATACATTTTTTTCCCCTTCTAGGAACACATTTTGTAAATATAGGCATAATAGTATTCGGTACAGTAAATACTTTGCGACATGTGTAATAAGTTCATTATTTTAAATTATTAATATTCTATGAATCTTAGTAGCCAGGATTCAAACTTAAGACCACAACTCCTGGGTGAGCTATGCAGTGACCATTCATGTTCTAAATTACTAAATAACAGTGAAGTTTCCTTAGCGGAAAAAGAGGTAGTGCTATAACAACACTGTTGGTAACAAAGAGCTAGCCATCCCAGCTTACTTCCTCACTCCCACCTGCCCCCCCTCCCCTTCACAACACAACACCCTCCTTCAATCATGTTAAAAATTCCCTGTCAAAATGTTATAGCCTATTCATTCTAGGAGAAGCTTGTTGGACAAATCACCTTAAAAAATAATTGATTTACTCTTTGAGATAATCAGACACCAGTAAATAATTTATACATGATTGAACCCAAACGTTCCATTGTTGGCTTCTGCACACCAAGACTATGCCAGTACAGTGCCTTGTGGTTGGTCATGTAAAGGCTGAAGTCTTTGATGAGGGGTGTAGTTACATGGGGGTTAAGGATAAACTTGAAGTGGTTATGATTAGAAAGTAAGGGAACTTCTATGATACTTAATTATTTCTAAATGCCAAGTTAAGCTAACTTACAGCAAAATAGGTTGAACAGCCTCTGGCATGTGAATGTGAATGTGAAAGATTATTTCTGTACAATATCTGGATAAGTATCAATGGATGAAAGAAGTTGTGTTGTAAGATCTTGTGTTGTTGATTTTATGTAGTTTCATAGCACATGTCTAAGCAGAGATAGGAAGTGGGTTTGCAATTGCTAGGCCCGTATTACAAAATGTATTATATTAGGTGAGCAGTGATGGTGCTATATGTAGTCAGTCCTTAATGTCTTCTGGGATCTGTATGATTTAGTATTTGGGTTGTGTGATAAATTAACTTTTTAATGTGTGTTGTTTATTTTTTATTGATTGGGGTATTTTGATAGTTATATTTTATCATAAATGCCTCATGAGATCAAAATATTTAAAAATTACTTTTCAGAGTGGCACGAATATTCTATGCAACCAGAACTCATAAACAAATTGAACAGGTTATAAGGGAACTAGGAAAAACAGAATACAAGGATGTTAGGTAAGTATGATATGTTAATTTTTCTTAAGTATAATTTTTTCGATGGCTCTACAACTACCTTATACTAGGAGTATAATTTGATATCATGTTTTTAATTGTTACTCTTAATACCCAGTTCTTAGTTGTGCTAGTTTATACATTTGTACAAAATTACTAATTTTCCCATCCTAAATGATTTCATACATTAATACAGTTTCCTATTTGTAATTACTGTATTTAAATTTCTCAGCAAATTTTTGTATCCTCAAATGTATTCTTTATTCATGGATGTCAATCTTTTCTGAAGCTAAAGCCAGAATTTTCTCAGCAGATTTTTTACATCCACAAATGTATTCTTTTTTCATTGATCTCAATCTTTTCTGGAGATTAAACCTGGATTATTTTATATCCTTAATATTTTAACTAAATTTGTATCATTATGTCACTAAAATCATTTTTCATTGTTTGCCTGGGTATAGGTGAAAAATTATCTAAATGCTCAACCAGACTAGTACGTGCACTGTTGTAATTTTTCTAAACTACCTTATTTATATCAATTTTGCAATAATTCTATTTATTACTTCACCATTAGTCGAGTGCATAAGATTAAATATGAAAAAGAGATTTTTTATTTTTTTTAAAAACTAATACTTTGGTGGCCAAGATGCAACTAAAATTGTATTGAGACAATATATTCATTCAAACTGTTCAGGTCTTACTTTGATTATACTATTGTACTATCTTATAACCTTTATAGTAGTATAACCTATCAGGCTAAACGGAAGACACATCTTAACTGAGAACATTTTGGTTTAGTATGTTTTCTATCCATTATGAGCTGAGCATGCACTCAGCCCTTTGGCTGGTTAGTGCTGCCCGCACTATCTGGTAGAAATCAAATGTACTAGGGAGTTCAGGAAGTGTGGTGGTTCCCCATTGCCTTCCCCACTGAAGGAAATTGTGCTACGGATTTTTAATACTCAAGAAAAATCTGTAGACTTTGGCTGGGTTTTAACCCACTAACATGGGTCCCTGAGGTGAACACTTTACCTCAAGACTACCGAGACCGATGTTTTTTTTATCAGGACATAAAAGTTGAATTTTATGTTTTTTATGTTTGTAGAAATATTTCATAACACATATATAATGTATTTTAATGATAGATATAAATTTTACCAAATTTTTATACCAAATCAAGTGCCTTAATAAACCATAGAAAAAAAACATGTTTTCAAACATATAATGGAAAATTGACCTTAGTTTTCTTAACTAATTTTAATATTTATGGAAATAAACAAACACACACCTTTTAGAATTGTTTTACTTCGTTCTAAGAAAAAATTGCCTATGAAATAAAAGAATTCATGTGAAAGTTAAAAATAACTATTTATGAATGATGTATTGGTATTCTAAAACATTAAACAGGGGTAGTAGGCCCTACTATGTTTTACTTCATAGTTATCAAAGGTGTTTTTTTAAGCTTCTTATTTGTATTTTCTTCTTTAATTTATTTAAACTTGATTTTCATGTTCTTATGTTCATAATAATTGAATGGTTGTATTTGATGAAAACATGTATAAGGTTTAAACATAATGTGAAGATCGGCAATACATGTATATTATTTTGTGTGCATGGCCTGGATAGCTATAATTTAATTAGTGATTAAAATTTTTGTGCATTTGTGCTAATAACCAATATGTAATATAATTTACTAAAATGCACCAATTATATCAAATAACTATTGAAGTTACAAGTTTAACTAAAATCTCTAATAAATCTTATTGAAATAAACAAACTATAAAAACTTTTTTTTTTAAATTGTCATTTGCTACCAATGCAATGGATCACTGATCATTATCAAGCTTGTAATTAATATCCTCTCTATTTTCTCTCAATATGACTCTGTATTCAGAAACTCTTCATTTTATCTTTCACAATATCACTAGTGCATATTTTAGACTGGCTTTATATTCAACTGTTAACCCTTTGTCAATATAAAATAAAATGTTTCTCCTGTTTCCCTAAAGGATGCTGGCAAAATGTGCTAGTCTAGCACCTGTACCGAATAAAGAATTAGTGGTCACTGGAAAAAACGCACTAAATAAGTGGCCTTTAAGCCTAGATTTTAGATGTTTCCTCATCTTACTGCAATATTAAATACAGCATTATAAAAAAAATAAAAGGCCTTTAAGGGATGTTCTCAATGTAATTTGAAGGTCCCCTCATGACCCGACTCGCCCATCACCACACTACAAAACATGACTGCACAAGACAGACCTTCCACTTGCATTATAATAACTTTTTATTTTAAATCACCTTCGGCCCAACTTGCATCACTAGTTTGCTTTTCAGAAGCTGTACTACAGGGAGGCAGGAGATAAAAATTTCCCTCTCCTGCTTTTTATCAATAAAGTTACAAAGTTGGTTAAGGTCTTACTCCAAATAAATTCTCAGATCCAAAACATTTTGTTTGGTGAAGTATTTAAGATCTAACTTGGTTGACTATTTAGTAAGTAAACCTACTGTAGAGGAATAACTTACTACAAAGTTATCAGCAGAAGAGTAAAATATGCCAAATATTTTAACAAATAAGAGTTGAAACCAGCTTTGGTGAACACGTGGTCTAACCCACTACTATCACAAGAGACTAGACTGCCGATGATGGGGATATCAGATATACTGAGGTTGGGTTTACACTCTCCCTCCATGCTGATGCGGTTACACTTATTTTAATACAACCTTCATAATACCTGAAACCATTTGTGTAATTGGCACGTAAGCGGTTAACTTGAAAGAGTTTTAAAAAAAAGGATGGAGTTGAAAGACAAATTTGATTGATTTAAAACTAGATGCTTAAGGATAACAAATAAATAAAATAAATTCGAATATATAGTTTTACTCACAACTTGTCAAAACGTCACTAACAATCTGCAAGCAGGTTTTGTTTTATTATATGGTTTCACTAATTTTCTTTATTATAATATTTTAAACTAGTAAATTTGTCACTAGTATGTTTTTTTATTTTTAATGGGTCTTTCCTCCCTTTCAAGGATGACAGTTTTGTCCAGTCGAGAGCATAGCTGCATCAGCACACCAGGAAAAAATTATCAGAACAAAACCGAGATGTGCAAAGAACTTCTGGACCCTTTAAATGTAAATATTTATTTTGCTTTATATTTCATACTAAGTTTTGGAGTCCATTAAAATTAAAAAGATTGCAAATACAAATATGCCATATGATAATAACCAAAGCTTGGTAGTTGATGACATTGCATCTTTTTTCTGTGGAGCCGATCGCATTGGTAACTTGTATGTAAACACATTTTATGACACCCTGATATTGAAAACATGACTTTTACTGTGTAAAATTTTGCATAGTTGAATTTTACAGTTTATGCCATTTTGGGGCATTTTTTTCTTGGTTTTACTCTTATCCTGCATTTTAAATCACTTTTAGAATTGTTATTTAAATATATATTTTTACATTCTTATCTTGTTTATGTTTCAATGGAAAACCCCAGTGCTGGAGAAGGGGTTGGCTAGCTTGGAATTTCCAAAGAACAGGAAATGTAGGGCTTTATTTACATCAGCGATGTAGTCACGATTGTTTTGAATGTGACTGTTAGCTGAGTAGATTGTCAGATTAAATTGTATATCTCAAGTTATTTGACATACTTATATCTATTCCTTTTATCTCTAAGTGAGCAGAATTTCTAAAGTCAGACAATCTCAATCTTACCATTTATGGCAGTTAGTAAACAAGTCTGGCGAAAGTGTCTTTTCCACTGATGGGAAAGTATTATTTTGTAAATTGTGCACATCTATACATTTTCAGCAGAAAAAATGTTTTCTGTTACTAAGAATATCGGTCGGGAAAAACATGAGTGCTTTAGAACGGCCATTAACAAACAAATTAACTCAATGATTTCTGCTTTAAAGGGCATCAACCTCTAAAACCATATCATCTCCTTTCAATCAAGAGTTGATAGAAGTGTTGTTGTCAGTCAATATTCTGTTCTGGAAAGTAAATCATTCTAAATTTCACGAGTTCTTAGAAATATACATGAATCATTCTTTACTTGATGAATATACTCTGCATGAAATTTATATTAGCCTGTTATCAACTTCATCATCAATTGTTTCCAGCCTGTGGCCGGGTCACTTTGGTAAAATGCCTCCATCTTTGTCTATCCTTCTACTATTATTCCTCCTTTAATTTATTCCATTCTTCTCCTCTCACTTGAACGCTTTCTGTTATCTGTTCCTGCCATCTCTTTTTTGGCCTCCCTTGTGGCCTTTTTCCTACATACTTAATTGCCATCCTCTCTTTTTCCATCCTTATTACATGTCCATACCATCTCAATCTTGCTCCTTGTACTATCTCATGTACACCTTATACCCCCCAATCTTTTCTGGATAACTTCATTCCCATGGCCTACACTTTCCTAGTCTATATTACATTCATTTTCCATGTTTCTGAGGCATATGTGACAATGGGTACAAAGTATGCCCTGTCTTACACTTCAAGGGCATTTCTCTTCTCCATAGCAGGTCTCTTACACACCTATAGAACATCTCTCCCTGCTGTTTTCTTCTCATTACATCCCCTAATCTTTTTCCATGTCATAACCATCACTTCACACTTTGACATACTAAATTTCATTCCACACACTAACTTCCTCATTCCATTCTTGTAGTTGTTTCTGTACTTCCTCTTGCTTTCTCACCATACCATCAAGTTATCAGCAAACATAATGGCTATCATTCTTACGTTAGCCTGTGCTATGTGAAAACTATAGATAAAATATGAACCAGTGTAGGCGGAGAATAAAATCTTTGTCTCAATTGATGTAGAAGCCCACTATATAGGTAACATAGCTATTGGAACTCTTGAACTTCATACTTTTGGTCAAATATTTCTCTTGAAAACAGAATTCTTGGATAAAGCCAACCATTCATTACACAATCAGCAAGTTGTTTGAAAAATCCATGTTTTCTGCGGCCTAACACATTAATAATCTAAATACTTTTATATTATATATATAAATAACTTTATCATATTATTTTTAAATCGCAATATGACTTTAAAAAAATTTAAATTTACTCCAATTAAGTATCTTGTTTCTGCATTAATTGGAAGAGTCTGCAGCAGAATATAAAATAAGAAAACTTAGTTCAATGACAATCTAGCAAGAGTTCCATAAAAAAAAATATTGCTGATACCTTTAACCAAACACCAACATATTTTATGAAAACTATATCAAGACAATAATTAAAAAATGTAATTTGTCACTCTTTTACTTTTATGCAACATTGTGTACATTGTTATGATGTATACACTATATATTATGTCTCTGGTAGCTTAGGACTAAGACATAATATAATATAAAGTGTATACTGCAAACCAATGTGCTTAGCATAATATTAATATCCCTATTTCAATAAAGTACAATTTCAAGCATCCTCTTTAAGAAAAATGTTGATAGACAAAATAAAGAAGAAAGTCAAAATGTTAACAGCATAAATATGTTCCAACAAATAAAAGAATTAAGAATTGGACATTGTGGCACAGCCAGGTCCATCAATTAAAGAGAGAGCAATCTGATCACTGATGATGAAAAAATCTTAGAACGGTGGAGAGAATATTTTTCATTGCTGTTGAACTGTTCTAACCCAGAAGTGTTGTTCGGAGAAGATCAAACGAAAGAGATAGAATATTATATATAAGTAACAGAAGAAAAAGTGAAGAAGGTATTAATAAAGCTCAAGAACTACAAGGTACCGGTAGAGGACCAAATTACATCAAAGCTGATTTAAGTGGGTGGAGATAGGTTCTACATAGAGGCAAACAAATTAATCAACATGGTATTTAATGAAGAGCAGCTTCCAGATTAATGGACAAAAGCAGTATTTGTGCACTTACATAAGTGTATTAAAATGGATTGTAAAAATTTTAGGGGTATTTCTCTGCTAAATGTTACATACAAAGTACTATCACTAAATATCCTAGAAAAGCTAAAATAAAACTCTATGCTTATATAGAGATTGGAGGATATCAGTCTGGTTTTTGAACTGTGAGGAGCACTACAGATCATATTTTTACAATGAGACAACTTAGGGGACAGTTCTGGAAGTAATGACTGCGGCTGTAGGCTTTTCCCAAGTAGCCTAATTTTTTAAACTTAAATAAAAGGAAATACACTCAACTTTAAATGTATAAAAGATTAGATATTTAGAAAATTATATTTTTTGTGATCAACACTGTTCTAATTTCAGGGGCCAGGCTGCTACTTTTACAGCAATGTGAATTACATTGGATCCCATACAGAGTTGAGTAAAATCAAATTCAACACACCATGGGATATTGAAGACTTAGTAAGAATTGGTCGACAAAAGAAGGCGTGTCCATATTATGCAGCACGCTCTCTTCAAGACACTGCAGAGTTGATATTCTGCCCTTATAGCTATTTAATTGATCCTCTCATTCAAAAAAGTGTAAGTCACATTTGATTACTTAACTTATATAAAATACATAAAACTTAACACATTTAATTTACATCAAAATCACTTTTTTATTATTGATGGTTCCAACAAAGTAGAACCTGCGTCAGTGGAGGAATGGTCTAAAGCGTCATTCTTGCATTAGACAAGACTACTGATGACAGGAATATTAGGGTTCAAATCCTGGTCAGGTGTACTGAGGGTGGTTTTTCTTAAATAGTTTTCCACACATTCTGTATGCAACTATTGTGGGCACACTTCCTCTAAATTCAACCTTCTTCAACCATAACTCACTAGCTTAACTGGTACATAATGTGGATAACCTGGAAAGGTTGTAAAACATGGTGCTATTAAAACAGTAGAATAAATGAAATTAATTTGTGCATGTATAAAATCACTTTAGATTTATTATACTAAATAGGTAAAAAAAAAAATTACAATGAATTGAAATTGTGAAGAAAAGTGTTATTAGGAAATACATGAATTATTATAGTTATAAAAAAACTCTAAGCCACTTTTCAACTGATGACCAAAGTCCTTGAATTCATGTCTCAACACTTTTATTATTATGTATCAATTTGGGGTAGCTGGGTCACTGTACCATTCTTGCCTATTTCTCTTTGTCCTATGTAAGCTTTTTCTGACCCCCACCCCCCTAAACCTCCATGCGTGTCAGCTAAAATAAGCAAAGCTCAAACGCCCCTAGCACCCAAATATCTTTATGTACTATTGAACACCCTCTAATAACACAGATGCCATGGGGCCTGGCAAATAATATTTTAGATTTTTAAGTATTACGCTGCTAGAGATAAAATCTTTTTTAAATTAAGAATAATGTACACAAGCTTCTCCACAATCTCCTGCAGTGTAACAATAATTTTATCCATTTCGGTGGCTACATGGTTCAATGTGCTACTCGCAGTAGACTAGACTGCCAATGACGGGGATATCGAGGTTCGAGTCTTGGTTGGGTGCACTAAGGATGGTTTTTCCACTCTCTTTCTATGCAAACGTGGGTGAACTTCATCTAATTGTAACCTTTCTAGTCCCTACAACCATTACTGTAATTAGTACATAAGCGTATAACCCGAGGTGGTAAGACTCGGTGCTAAAAAATCATTTTAATAAACATAACATTTGGGACACTCACTTTACTGTTTAAGATTGCAATGACCTGCTCTGGTGGCTGCACAGTCCATTAGACTAGACTGCTGGAGATGGAGAGATTGTGATTCGATCCTGGCCAGGTGCACTGAGGATAGTTTTTCCTAAACGTTTTTTCACTATCTGTCTACACTAATGTGGGTGTACTTCCTCTAAATTGAAAACCTTCCTAATCCCTAACACATGAGTGAAATTAGTACATAGGGGTATAACCTAAACAGGTAGTAAAAAGCTGTGTTAAAAAAATGCCATGAGATGTTAGTAACTGATTATTCTCAGGTTTTTGTAAAAACAGTGATAATTGTTTGAAAATAATGTTCAATACTTCAACTAAGAGATTATGTGCAGCCTATTCTTGGAAGGATGTATATTGTTACGTTGTCAGTTTCAAATAGTCCACAGTTTTTCCACAGTGCATTATTCTTTATTCTGACTCTTTCACGTGGCATATTTCCAAAATATGTGATTAGATTCACCAGAATAATATTGGTGTCTTCTTTTGTAAAGATAAAGTGCTCTCTATTTGAGCCTAGCGTTTGCGTTTAAAATTCATGGTTTAGTAGCCATGTTAAGATTGGCTATGTCGTAGTATTAATTCATAACAATAAAATAATATACAAATTTGGATTTATTTTAAATACAATGAAAATAAATATTATTAATTTCTGCTCAACAAGAACTTATTAAAGTACATTTTAAAATAATAAAATCAAATACTTAATAAAAATATACTAAATATCTCTAGGGTTTTAAAGGTTCCATAAATTTCCATTTAAAAAAAGATGGATAAGTTTTTAATTAATTTAGCTAAGCCATTTTGTAATTTAGGTTTTGTCTTTTAAATATTTGAACATTTATTCAATTTTTACTCATTGAGTTTATATTGAAGTTTTATTTCTATCATTTACAAAATATAATGATTATATTTTTCAAGCCCTTACCAAGTAATACATCGAAGTATGTTGCTAATTGGATACAACAGCTAATTAAGATACAAGTTTTTTTTAATTATCCTAATTGGTCTATGTGTCTGTCCCAAAAGTTTAATTTGATAATCAAATAGTTTTAATATATATGTTTTTAGAAAAGATAATTTTAATTAACTCGCAAAACCAAAACTATATGCTCTACAAAAATGTTATAGTAAAAAACTACATACAAAGTGTTGTAATCATAAACATTTTTTGGCCTCCAAATTATGACAAATCTTGAAATTTTTTGTGCTCTATTACCCAACAAAAGAGTCTTACAATTCTGCAGACAAGAGTGTTTGTCCATGGGACTAGAGCCGAAACAATTTGATTTATTTTGTTCAAATTGTATATTTGGTTTTTATATGGTCATACCTTGTTTTCAAGGCCTTAGTTTAATTTAGTTTAATTCCTATGCTGATATAAGCTGTTTGTTCAGAAAATGCTTGTTAAATAACTCAAATAAAAAATATATATAGATTTCTTGTGTGTGAGCAGATGAATGTTAAACTCTCTCGAGATGTTGTCATACTTGACGAGGCACATAACATTGAAGACATTTCAAGGGAATCAGCAAATTTCTCTTTAGACCAAGCGGAGCTAAAAGTGGCCATAAAAGACATTACCTCTGTAGCTGATTCTGGCACTTTGCCACATGAACATAACTATTTGGTAAGTTCAATGTTTTACCTGTTTTTAATAACCCCATACACTTTTGTGTATGTATTTGGAGAAAGGGGAGGGGGTAAATATGATAAACCTACAACTATAACCACTTTTAATAAATGATTTATTTAATGGGTTGAAACTATTATTATCTAAACATTTATAGGTTTTCTATTTTATTATGTAAGGTAGCTAAGAACCACTCTCCCATTTTTAAATTTTAACTATTTAAATTATATTAATTGTACATAACCACAAGCATTGATTTAACATATTTAATAAATATTAGCCAACTAAAATAATTCTATTGGTTGCTGAATTGAATGTCAATTATAACTTAAAAAATAAATGATAATCCATTTTTAGGTTTGTGTCTAATTGATTTTATTGGTTAGATACAATTTATTTTTCTGTAATCTTAATCATTTTCAAAGTGTATACATCTTATATGATATATTTCGTGGCCAAATAGTTTTAAATATATTATTGTATGGTAATCCAAAAAAATGGATTACAGTGATAAAAAGATTATATTTTTGTACCAAGTCCTACTACCCATTCTAGCTATCCACATATTTACACTTTTGAGTTAAGAATGAATAAGGTAGAATTTAGACTAAATGTACCAGCAATTTCACAGAATGAGAGTGAAAAATCTTTACAGAAACACACCCTTAGTATACCTAACCAGGATTTTAACCTTGATCTCCCTGTCATCAACAGTCTTACTACAAGAGTGACACCTTTAGACAATGCAACTATCAAAATGGGTCAAGAATTAATTTTAATGCTGAACACCACAATTATGTCCAATCTTCCCCCAATTGAGAACCACACAATTTAATGGGGAGTTTTCTGAGAGCCATACATGAAGTTTATAGAATCTAATACTCACTTCAGTGGCTTAATGGTCTAAGGCGTCACTTCATGTTAAACTGGACTGCTGATGAAGGGGAGATTGAGGATTTGAATCCTGGTTGTCTTGTTTTTCCTAAATAGTTTTCCACTGACCCTCGTAAATGCAGCTACAATTCCTATAAATGTATCCTTCCATATCACTAACACATTAGCCTAATTAGTACAAGTGTGTATAACCCTAACATGGAGTTTCTTAACTAAATTTAGTCACATAACCCTTTTATATTTTGTACAATATAACAGAACCCCTTAAATACTTTTAGCATATTAGAAAGAAGAAAAAATGGGCTCAGGAGAACAAAATTTTTGGTTCAAGGTCAAATACCTTTAAATTGAAAGTTACATTTTTTCCTGGGGGAAGGTAACTACACGTTTTGTCCTCTTGTATGTCCCTTAAATAAATGGAATCAACTCTATACATGCCTGTCAAAGAAAAATTGACATCGTTTTACTCTTAACTAAATGATAATGGTAACAGATTCTTTCTTTCTTTTCTTTTCTTATAGTATTAAAAACAACATAAGCCGCCAACATACATTTTAATGAGCAGATTGTAATTTTTTTCTTTTTATGGTAAATTCTTCTTGCATTCAGTTTAATTGTTGACAATTGTATTCAAATGACTGGGACCGAATCAAGACTACTTTCAATACTTCGTTTTGGTTCCAAAATATAACGAAAATACGGAATACGGTAAAAGTGACCTGACCCAATTATTGTCACACCTACCAGATATAAATGTAAATACAATATTTTTTCACTTTAAATGGTTAAAAAAATTCTATGTTTTTGCGGAACTCTTAATTTTACCTCACAAAAACCCATTTGGGAAACACCGCCCTAATGGATAATAAGATAAACCAGAAAAATATAAGACCTAATACCTAACCATAGTAAAAATATGAACTAGTGATTATTTTTAATAAATACATACATGCAGGCAGGCTGAGGGTTGGACATGCTTGCCTTGCAGAAATATTATGTTATTCTATCACTAAAGATAACAGGGTATCTACCAATACTGTAAATACTGAAAATATGCTTGATTTTATTTTTGATACTGGAAATATACTTGAAATTTGAATTAGATACTGAAAAAATATTAAACCTCTTCTCATTGAGTGAAATGTTGGCAACGGCAGTTTGCATCAACATTTTTAATCTCCTAATATTTATAATTTGAATAATACTAATAGTAGTTTGACTACCGCACTTTGGTCTGTCTTATTTGCTACATAGGTTGACCTTGTAGATGACTTTTAGGGGGGGTGTTTGTCTCCCTTTTCTAACCCTCTCCTCCTATACATTCTAGAGCAGGAGTGGCCAGACTTTTTGATCTAATGAACTACTGCAGAGAAGGAAAATCCTTTGCGATCTACTATGGGACCATAGGCTCATATTTTATGTTTCATTGGTAAAAAAAATTTCACTTAGTGTTTTATTGGTAAAATTATATTGCATATAAAAACTTATAGTCCTTTCACACACTGAAATTGAGTTTTTTTTTATCAAACCACATATTATATATAATTTCTCTGGAAAGTGTATTTTCTCACTAAACACTTGATGTTGATGCATAAAAACGCATTATTTTAGATTAGTTTGTTGAATGAGACTTCATAATTATTCATTTAATAAACAAAGGCAGGATTGTAAAGGGTCGTCAGTCAGACCGCTTCAATATTTAGTTTGTATAATGTTGATTTGAGAAAAATCATTAACCCCTCTCTTTCATTTTCTTTCTCTCAATCATTTTTAATTGATCGCCTAGGCTGCAGCAGTTCTTAGCCTGTAGTCCGTGACCCCCGCTGGGCCGCCATATCCTCACAGGGGGCCCGCAAAGGCTTTAAGAAACGTTATCTTTTGCAGTTAAAATAAGATGAAAGAAAAGGAAACTTAGAAAAAATTCTCAATTTCTCTTCCGTGTTTGTGTAAAAGATGGATTTTCTAATCTTCCGCCTACATTAAAAACAAATAAAAGCAAAAATCAGTTATATAAACAAGTTTTTGATAATCCCCTCTACAATGAGAACATGCAAGTGAATGTCACTGAGTGGCTGAGAGAAAGCACATAACATTTCTTACTATTGTGCAAACAGTCAGAAGCTGTGTGAAGAGAGAGTTTGAGTCAGTCACTGCCAGTGTGAATGAGTGTTTGGACGAATTTTGTGATTCTTTTTCGATTTCTGCTAATAAAACCATTTGGTCATTATTGGATAAAGTGACTTTTCGACATGATTGCAGAGAATTTTGTGACAGTACATTTTGCCTAAGCTTCAATATGGATTGCTGACTAAATTAGAAACTTTAAAGAACAGATGATGTTGATGAGGGTGCATCCTTTTCAAATCAAAATGGGACTTGTTCAGGTCATCTTAAAAAGGGTCGCCATTATAGTAAGGAATATCTGTAGATTGGCTTCACGTGTATGGGTACTGAAGACAAGCAGCTACCACAGTGTGTGATACGTTACGAGATGTTTTCCATTGAGGTCATAAAACCATCATCATTGCGAAGACCTCTCGATACTAAACAAATAACATCAATTTTTTTCAAAAGTAAGGAGCATTTGCTCCGGGAAAGTAAGAAAATGGTAAAAAAGACTTCATTTGGTTGTAACAATGAAAACACAATGAGGGCCTTATTTAAAGTTTCTCAACTAATAGGAAAAACTGCACACAATGACTGAGGAACTCATGGTTTCTGCATTGATTAAAGAAGTTGCCAAGGACTTTTTCTTACTACATTTGTCAAATGACACAGTCAAGAAGTGAATCGACGCATTGTCAGCCAATATCAAGGAAAGGTTTTATAAAGAATTCACATGTCCCCCAAATTCCCTGCAGTGCGATTGGATTAAAGCACAGACATGACAAACAAAGCGACCTTACTATGCTATGTTAGATATAAGTATGAGAGAAATGTTTTTGAAAACTTCTAGTTCATCCCTTTGTTGGCACACACTACAGCTGAAGAAGTATTTAACAGCTTAAACGAGCTCATAATATTTTTCATGACATGGATTGGTTGAAATGCGTTTGAATTAGCACAGACAAAGGATGAACAATGTCTGAAAAGCTTACCAGACTTGTAGCACGAATCAAGTAAAGCATACTTTTGGTGACTTGGTACCATTACTGAATACATAGGGAAGCTCTGGTTGCAAAGAAGATACCAGAAAAACTAAAGCAGACCTTAAATGAAACAGTCAAAATTATTAAATTTTTAAAAAGCAAATCACTCAACACAAGACTTTTTGAACAACTTTGCAAATAAAGATATTGACAGTGAACAGCATCAACTTTTGCTACACTGTAAATTTCGTTCCCGAGGTAAAGTTTTGGCTTGTTTTGGCTCGTTTTTAGGAATTAAGAGACAAGATAAGATTATTCTTCATGGAGAAGCAATTTCACCTCGGAGATCGTTTGACAGATTTTTCCTGGTTAGTCAAATTAGCCTATCTTTCAGCTATCTTCACCCATTTAAATATGCTCAACTTATATCTTCAAGGAGAAAAGGTTACAGTTTTTCAAATTGAAGACAAGATCAAAGCAATGAACTAAAAGTTGGAACTGTGACATCACCTATCAAATCGAAACTATGACACATTTCCAAACCTCACAAATTTTCTTAGTTCCACCAATGAAGAGTTGTCTGAGGAGGACACATCACTTAATGGGGAAGATTTGCAGCATAGTTTCTGTGAATATTTTCCTGTTCCTCATGCAAGCAAAAACTGGATTATAGATCCATTTTCAGTTAAAGTGTATGATTTATAGGGGCTCACACCAGAAAAAAACTGTTTGAAAAACAGTCAGAACTCAAAATACAAGTTTCAGCTATTAAGCCTGATATAACAAGGTTTGTAAGTGAACTGCAGCACCAGACCTATTAATAATTATAATTATATGAACATAACATGTTCTTCTTTTTCCACCAAACTTATGTTTAGTAAGGTATAATTTTGTATAAATTATAGTCATATCATTTTCTAGCTTTCATTTTCATGTGACTTTTGTATTGGTGTATTGTATTAATTATTTTATGCGCTTATATTTTCAGTTTTTCCAGCAAGAATTAAAGACTTATTATTATTAATAATTTGTTTGGAATCATTCCAATTAAAGTATAATAGTAGAAGTTTCTGTGTAAACAGCTTAACTTATTTCTTCCTTCCCTCAAAATCTGAGGACCCTTAATGAGAAACTTTAAATAAATATTTGATGCACATCATTGTTTTAAACCTTGAGTTAAGTCTTGTTGATCTGTGGCAACAAAATATATTTAAAGGGGGTCTACTATAAAGAAAAGGTTAAGAGCTGATAGACTATGGAATTTACCAAACTATCAGCACGGTCTACTGGTAGATCACGATCGAATGTTTGGCCACCTCTGTTCTAGAGGAAGAAATAAATAAATTTAGACTACACTATCATTCCAATAGCAGAGTACCCTATTTGTTGTGGTATTAGCGTATAACCCGAACGGGTAGTAATACGCGGTGATAATAATAATAATAATAATAATGTTGTAGTATTCACTTTTCAACTTCAACACCACTCCCCCCAAAAAAGCTCTACGCTTTGCGAGCTTGGCTTATTTAAGTATCTGCAGTGCCATATTGTTTGCTTGTAACCTTGGTGTATCAAAAGAAATGAGTAAACTCAAAGGAAAAGGTTATTTTAAGGATGATTGGTTGGACAGTACAAGTTTTACAGATTAACTGTGGCTTCAAAGAGTGAATTATGGTAAAACTAAAAGACATTGTTCTTTGTGTTGAACTAACTTTGATATAAGTAACATGGGAGTATCTTAAATCCATTCTCATGCAAAGGGAAAGACGCATAATGACAGTGAAAGCTGCCAGTGGGTGCAACAAAATATTTGACTTGGTTCCTGCAGTAAAAAAATGCATTGTTATCTATAAGTCTACTTGGTGAAGGTGTACATTCTAGTGCTTATGAATATGAATTAGTTTTGAAACTGGCACTAAACTTAGGCCCAATCTTACAATGTCACGTTAAATTCCTCGTAACTTATTAACTGTCCGTAAAGTCTAACCATTGATTAAACTTGGTGTTGTATTTTACAATACTATTTTGATGTGCTCGTCAAGTTATGGGTGGGTGCCTTCCATTAGTTCTTATGATTAAAGTTCTCAGAGCACTAAATTTGTTACAAAGTTTTTTATTGGCTTAAGTTGAACCAATAGATAGTAAGTAACTATTAAAATGTCTGAAAAGTTATGGGATTTTTAGGAAAACAGATTAAAGTCTTGTTGTTTATAACACATCTTATTCTATAATCATATTCACACATATAATCATTGGTGAAACACATATTTAATACAGGTGGACCATATTAAAACCAAAAGAATCCATAAATAACTGTCCAAAGTTTTTTAAAAATAATAATGTAACCACACTTGAATAGTAACAATTGACATTAAACAATATGGCGGACGGAATGTTTGGAAGTTAATGTGGACGTTAAAATGCTAACCAGAAGTTAGACCTTGTGTTAACTTTACGAGCACTTTAACGAGGATGCTAGCTCGAACCGAACATTGTAAAATCCAAAGTAGTGGTTGTTATCGCTTAACCTTATGTTAAACTTTAACAAATAGAATAACATGGCATTATAAGATTGGGACTTAGTTGTTCTATTCAGAATTTCCTGGTCAAAGATGAAGTTTCTAGTGCTGAAATATGGTAGGCTATTAGTCAAATAATGGAATATTCTTCTACTAGAAGTTTTCCTGCTTGTAGTGATCTTTTCAAAAGTTATGTCATTGTGTATGGACTAGGTCCTTTTTCTTTCTTTCAAAAGTGAGCTTGCAAATATGGTTAAGCAATGCTCATGTTACTGCATTTCATTTGATGAGCATAAATACTGTGACTCAGAAGACTCAGATGGGTATTGTTTGGAGTTTGGAACATGATCTTTACAGATTGATCTTGGTGCTTACGAAACTCTTATTTACACATTGATTATGGTTCTTAATAAACTGAACATGCCAATGCTAGTTGGGCTATAAACCTATTTTTGCGAGGACTATATTATTTATCTAAAGATTCTCCAACGAGACATGAAGACTACCAAAAATAATAGACTCATCTCTTTTCCCAATAAAGTCTTGTTCTATTAGTTGGGTAGAGAATTCAAAGGTGTCAGATCTCTTTTTAATGTTATGCTTATTCTTCTAACAAAATCCTTCAAAATTTGATGATTTTCAAACACGGATCAACTTTTGATAACAAAGCTGGGATTCATATTGTCAGTTTCACTTGAGTTTGAGTATTTTCTCACTAAATATCAGAAAAATCAACCTCTCTAGCCATTTGTTTGCAGATCTAAGTAAATTACTTGAACAATTAATGATGAGAATTATAAAATTTAATGTAATTAATTCATAAAATGTTTCAAAAAAATTGTTATCCATTGTTTTGGAAAAACAGTTCAACATGAAATAACATCCTACTGTATGTACAGTGGAGCGTCGTGAATCCGGATCGATCAGGACCGGGACCTATCCAGATTACTGAATTGTCCGGATTTTCAAATATGCTTTCAATAACTGTATACATATGAATACGTGTGGTTTTTCTTTTCTGTGAACCTTCTTCAGAATCTAGTTTTGAATCAAAACGTTGCAAATTGTCTTTCTTTGCTTTAATGTCACTAGTGGTTGAAATTCCCATACCATATATTTTAGTGAGAGCTGCACCACTTTCCCCTTTAGACAGTCTTAATAGAATTTCTAACTTATCCTCTATAGATAAAAATTTATGTTTCCTTTCATTTGATAATGATGACATGATTAACAAAGTAAGAATATGTACCGTTTTAACTCGCACACTAAAACGTCACAAGGCAACTATACGACGAAGGTTTCACCACTGCTGTAAAGTTTGTAAATGATAGCACAGAACTGAGCCGAGCACGTGACCAAAGAGAGCCTCCCCTACCTGCTCTCACCACCGATCCGGATTTGCGACGCTCCGGATTTTTGACGTCCGGATTTCCGATGGTCTACTGTATTGGGTTTGCAGTATCAACACCTCTGAAAGATATTAAAGACATCAAGATACTTCAGTTCAGAAGTGATTGTCATAAAATCCTAGTTGATCTAGGCAACAAACTTTTACATAAGTGTCCTTTTTCCTACAAAATTGTAAAAAGTTGTATCTCTCTTGCAATCATTATCAATCCTTCTGTTAAGGCCCATAGGATAAATTCTGCATTAGTAAATTCTGCATTAGAAGTCCTACCAGACTAGAAACAACTATCTAGCGTGCAAGCAGATGCTGTCAAGAGACTACTTGGATTTTGTATCAAAGCAAGAAGTGGTTGACTACTTTAAAGGATTAATTTCAATTGGTGACACTCTTGATAAGTTCCTTATGAATATATTTTTCAAACAAACGGTATCCCAGGAGCTGCAATATTTCACTAAAAATCCTTGTGCCCCTCCACAGAAATGCAGCTGTTGAGTGAAGTTTTTAATTTTTATGTAAGTAAAGAATGTCTGGTTGAAAACTTAGATGAGGACAGTCTTATTGCTCAACATGTAACTTATAATGCAGTTTCACTGCAGCTGGAGGACTTCTCATTATGACAAATTTAAAGATGATGATTAACCTGCAAGGAATGGGTCAGTAAAACGGAAAAAAGCTCTTGAAGAAAAAATTGAAGTAAACTTAAACCGAAAAATAAAAACATTATTGGACGAAATAAGTAAATTGGACCTAAAAAGAACAGTCCTGCAGAAAGCAAAGGAAGGGGCAGAAATAATAGAACATGAAAGGCAAAAATGATAAAAACTTTGTAAACTAAATGTTAATTTTTGTCTCCATTCCAAAAAAAAAATTACTATAGTTCTTATTGTCTTAATTTATAATTAATGGTCTCTGGTTTGGTTGTTAGGTTTTACTGTTATTATATTTGTTCTAACCACTAGAAACCGTTTTAATAGCTCTAAAAAAATTCAAACTTACCATTTAAAATAAATAAATTAAGATTTGAGTCTCGAATACTTGACTATCCTTAGTAATTAAATATTCTCATCCCTAGTATATATTATATATAGATACACAAAAACTGTATTGTGATTTTTTTACATTAACTTTACATTCAATAAAGCATGACACTTATTCTATGATAGAGAATATTTGTTGTGAACATCTATAGACTTTCATTGCAAGGATATTTTTCAGTGTCACTGCAGTTGAATATTATTTAAGTAATTTTTTTAAATTATGATAGACATAACCCTAACTTTCTATCATTTAATACTCTAAAACAGGGAGGATTCTGTTCTGAGACCCTTTCATATATTATAGATTTTTTAAATGTAATGTACTGGAATTTCAAAACTCTAGTCCAGTAGACACCCTGGATAGCTATAAAATTGCCACCCGCCTCTGTGGCGTAGTTGGCTAACGAGCTTGTCGTGTTGAGCTCGACCGCCGAGGACGGGGATATCGAGGTTCGAATCTCGGTCGGGTGAACTGGGGGTGGTTTTTCCTAAATAGTTTTCCACTCCCTCCACGCAAATGCGGGTTCACTTCCTCTAATTCAACCTTCCCAATTCCTAATCAATTAGCGTAATTAGTACTTAAAGTGTATAACCCGAACAGTTAGTAAGACGCGGTGCTAAATAATAATAAAAATATAAAATTGCCATTATTTTATATTCAAAAGTTAACCAAAGTAAAAAAGTATAGTTGGGTACACTTCCTCTAAATTCAACCTTACTCATCCCTCAATCATTAGTCATTACAATCATTAGCACTACACAATTAATATTTATATATATATATATATATATATATATATATTATATCTAATCGTANTATATATATATATATATATATATATTATCTGAACTGGTAGTAAGACGCGATGCTAAAAAAAAGTATAGTCGGCAGGTTTGAAAAGGGCTTGTGAATTAATACAAATTATAGAAGATAGACCTATCATTAAGGAGTAATTTTTGGCAAACCTCTAGCTACCAAGTTTAAATTTAAGGTATATGAATGAACTTATTGTTTTTTCTCAATATTCTTGTAGGCTGGATTTTTATCAAACCTTTGTGAAGTGATAGAGTCATGTAAATCTAAACTTTCTCAAATGGATAGTGATCAAGCAGTTTATTATATGGATGGAACTACGGCCATTGCTCTCTTCAGTATCCATGGTATAGGAGTAGCTGAATTTTTACAATTCAAGGTAAATTTAGTTATTTTTTATTTTAGCATTATTTCTTTATTTAGATATATTTAATGAAATTGAAAGGGTTGTATAAACTTTATAATTCTTCAAAAATGTAAAAAATTTAAGGGTTGAAAAGGATCCTGAGTTTTGGGTAGATAGTTGGGAATTTGTTCATTCCCTTAAGTCGGGCAGAAAACCAAGCTCTTTTCATGTTCAAGCAGGTACTGCTGACTCATCACTGTTAATGTTTTTTGTAGACAGTCTTATTCTGTATCAAGCTGTTGGGAAGAAGAAGTAGTATTTTAACGCTTTTGGAGAAAGACAAACAAGTTGGTAGGCGCATGACTAATTGTGATCTGTCTAGCAATAGCTATTTTTTAAGTACAGCAGGGGAGATATATTGAAATATTTAGTAGAGAAGGACAGATATATATTATACTCTACCTTATTTTGGGGTGTGGAAATGAGGAGTTATGGTGAGGAGTGGTTTGTCATGGTCAGCCATTTATAAATGGGTGGCTTAATTCTGTTATTTAGCCAGGCCAGGAGTTCTCTGGGTTTGACACCCCTTTGTGTGTGTTTTTTATATATATATATACTAAGGGGTGTCAAACCCAGAGAACCTTTAAGGGATTTTAAACATAAAGAAGAACATTTAAGAAGTTTAAAGCTTATTATTGTGTGTATGTTTTTTTAAGTTAGGCCCATTTCTTTCGTCAGTGAATTTAGACCACCAGAATTTTCTTATTTTCTTCCATTCATCCAATATTTGAATCCTCCTTCCTAAGCTCCTCCTCAACCTTTACTTCTATGACGTGTTGTAGAAGATGGTTCCTGCTAAGGATATGTTGGATCCAATTTTCTTCACATTAAAGAATCACATCCAAAATGTTTCACTTCTTACCCACTCTTCTAAGGACTTCGTTTGTCACCCTCTCAGTCCATATGATCTTCTCAAGTCTTCTCCAGTACCACATTTCAAACATTTCTTTTCCATCTTCCTAAGAATTGAAGTTCCTGCTCCATACAGTGCAATGCTCCAAATTTAACATTTCATCAGTTTCTTCCTTAGCTCCAAACCCAAGTTGCTGGTCAGCAGTAACCTCCTCTTATTAAAAACTTCCTTGGCCATGGCAATCCTTGACTTAATTTGTTTGGTGCAGTAGGCATTCTCTTTCAGCAGACTTCCCAGGTACTTAAACTGCTCTGTTTTCCAACTCCTGGTTTTCAATTTTGATTTTCAGCGGTTCTTAATTTTTTGAAATAACCATCATTTTTTACTTCTCAATGTTGATCTCCTTGCCATATCTTCCCCCTATCTCCACTAGCCTGTCCATCATTTCTTGCAACTCTTCATTATTTCTAACCAGCAATGCTAGATCATCTGCATATTTTATTGCATATATGACACATCCTCCTATCCTGAAATTGCCACGCCCCTCCAGGGCTTCCCTGACAGCCACTCTCCATACAAGTTGAAAAAACTGAGTGACAAACAGCATCTCTGTCTCACTCCTTTCCCTATCTCTATGATGTTGGTTTCTTCGTCATTCGGCCTCATATTCACTTGCTCTCCCAGGTACAGGTCTGCAATCAGCTTTCTGTCCCTCCATTTGATGCCGATCTGCTTGTATATTTCTATCAGTGTCTTCCATGTCACTCTATCAAACTCCTTTTGCCAGTTGATGAAACTAATGTAGACTTTTTCCTTGACTCCCAGCACTCTCTCTGTAGTTATTCTCAGCTTCCCAATGGCATCAACCTGAATAACATTTAAGCGGTTTCAAACGCAGAGGAAATTTAAGTGGTTTCAAGCCTAGAGGAAATTTAAGGGGTGTCATCGACCTCAATGGTCTTAGGGTAAAGTGTTTGCCTCAGGACCCAATGTTCGTAAGTTCATACTCAGCAGGGGTCGATGGAGTTTTCTTGAGCAATAAAAATCTGTGGCACTACTTTCTGCAGGGGAGGAGAAGTAAAGCCACCGATCCCATGTTGATTTTGAAATGTAAAAAAAAACCTTAAATGTATGTGAAAATATCTTTCCCGGCAAAATTGGTGGGCCCTTTCACTCTTGCTCTTAGAATATCTTGTGTACTGATATAGTCAGTCCGTCCATAAAGTGCACATTAAATACTTCACATAAATGAAAAATTGAAATCTAATGGGTGTCAAACCTAGATAACATTTTGCAGTTTTAAACTAAAAAAACATAGACCTAGTGCTACCATTACTTTTATAGTATTTTTTGCACTCTGCAAATAATTAAATATAAAATAGTGTTTTCTAAATAAATTAACTAATAAATATAATTTCCATTAAAAATTTAATAAAAACCCATGATTTGATTTGCATTATTTCATATTCGTTTAAATCTTTTCTATTTGATTAGATAAAATATGTTATTCACACACCCCTGCCTGTATTGTTATGTTTTTATGATGTTAAGATATTATGTATTTTTGATAATTTTTTATGTTATAACTTTTTAATATATCAATTTAAAAATCAATACATATGTCTAATTTAAAATTGTACTGGAGTGTAATTTTTATAATTTCTCATTCCCATCCTGATCCCGGTATTTTGACTGATTTCCCATCCTGCGCTAGAAATATCATTCACCTCGGCCCCATCCCTTAAAAATAATATTTATTATTTTAACAAAGTGGTAAGATTTGGCTGACAATGACTTTTTTTATTTATTTAAACTTAAAGTAGATGTACATAATAAAATGATTAAATATTTAGTTTTTGAAAAAATAAAACCAATTTAATATCTTACTTACACAAATATATACCTTTAATAATGTTTTATAGGATTTTGTTGAGACTAACAAAGATGCAATTATAAAACTTAACCAACGAAACAAAAATATGATTGTACATCTAATGTCAGCTTCATCTTTCAACATACTTGAACGCTTATGTCTTGTTCTCAACTACATGTACAGGAATTCCATGGCAAACCGGGATGACTACAGAGTTACATTAATCCAAACTCTTAGCTCAACTAACAAAGTGGTAAGCTAATGCTTTTCAACATTTAAATTAGTTACTACAAAACTATCTATAAAACAGTAGCTTGTAATATTAATCAGTTACTAGGCCTTTTTTCACTTAAATTATATCTGAGAATTATGTTCACCTATACAAATATTAATCTTTTAGGTTTCTGTATAACCTAGCTACTTATTGCTACTTATGTGAAACGTTTAATGACAACTCATACATATGGAGATTTTAACAAACTATTAAAATACACTGTCATCATTAATCTTTTACCTAAATCCTGCATTTTATTCTTGTAACCCAATGCAGACTTATTTTTCTCTTGTAATCTATATTTAAAATCTTGTAAGTTATGGGTAAGAATATTCTGCTTTAATCCAACTGATTATTTGGATTTTAATGAAATTACTGTAATGTTTTATTTGACTATATTCGAACTGTTGTTTCACAGAGTGAAAAGAAGAAAAACTCATCAAACCAATTTGAATGGCGCTATGTTTTTAATTGGTGGTGTCAGAACCCAGCCATTGTGTTTCAGGAACTAGCAAAAAATGTCCGCTGTATAATTCTTACTTCAGGAACATTAACACCTATTGACACATTTAAGTCTGAACTTGGAACAGATTTCCCAATTCAACTTGAAGCAAATCATGTCCTAAGTTCATCTCAGGTACATTGTTTGTAACAAACATAATTCTTTTGTCCTTAAATATTCTATGTAAACTATGATTTACCATTGTTTACAATTTTCTTATTTCATTTCATAATATTTAAAAATTCTTAAAAACCTTGCAATAATTTAGTACACTTAAAGAAATTAATTAATTTTCACAATAAATGTATACATGTAATAAATTATATATTAGCCTACAAGATTAGTTTTAATTGATGATATTTTCCAACAATGTAACTTAGCATTGTTTGTTTTAAGAGTCAAAGCTAGTTTTTAATATCTTTTAGATAAAAAGAATGTCACTTTGTCCCATTACATGCTCAGGCTATATGCATTTTATTAAAATATGTGTAAACTTTGGAGCTACTGTGCATATGTGCATGTACATGTACTATTTTCCAATGTATTAATAATTTATAAAATCTTACACATCAGACATTGTAGACACACTGTACATTAATGTAAAGTATGTGATAACTAAGGAAGCAAAGCTGAAAGTATGGTAAGCTAGACTTAGGAAGGGATAAACACACATCTCTCTTCATTTCTTCTTTTGATTTTCACACTTCTAACTTCTTCACACTGTCACAGTACAAACACACTTCTCTCTTAAATTCTTCTTTCAATTTTTACAATTTCACACTGAAAGTGTAAAGAAGTTGGAAGTGTGAAAAGTGAAAGAAGAACTGAAGAGAGAAGGTGTTTTTCCCCATCTAGGTATATAACCTCACAATTCTTTCAGGTTGGCTTCATTAACTATTACTTACTTTATATTAATGTACAGTGTTTCTACACTGTCTGATGCGTTATAAATTTTAATGCATTAACAAATAGTACTAACCATATATGCAAAAAATTATTATTTGTATTTTATATAGGATTTCAGGTTTTGGAATTTCAGCATTATGTTTGGTTTGTGATTTTTTAATATTTTGAATAATGTGTTAGACATCTCTTGAAAGTTAATTTAATCTCAACCTCTAGCTATATCTTGTTGGTAATTCTTATTTTATTTTTTGTATATGAAAGAAGTAAATTTTTAAAAGAATGGCCTGACTGTAGCAGTTAGTTGGGATTATTTAATTCATTATTGCATCACAGTTGGAAGGAATTATTATATTAATTTATTCCATAAAGTAGATTTATCAAACACTAGTTCTGTCTCTTAATTTAAGTTAAATTCATAATATAAGGTCACAAAAAATCATGGAAGTTATTTAAAAGTATCACATGCCAACCATGCTGTTTCATGTAACATTTGCTCATTTATCTGTACCCTTCGCTTACCTTGCATTATTTCACTATGACATAACTTATGAGAGAGGGCCATAGTATATACCATCAAGGTAAGACTACTAGCTTTCAGGGTAAGTGGAGTGTACATTGGAGTATAATCAATTTACTATTAACCATTTTATTTTGCAGTTGTGGGTTGGTACTGTGCCTTGTGGACCAAACAGTAAGATACTAAATGCTCGATTTAAGAATGTAAACACTTACGAGTTCCAGGATGAGCTGGGGCAACTTGTCCTTGAAGTGTGTAATAAGGTGCCATATGGGGTGTTAGTTTTCTTACCATCCTACAAGCTTCTAGATATGCTAGTTTATAGGTAAATTACATAGTTTTATGATTGAAAACAAATAAGATAAACTAATTAGTTGAAAAATGAGTGAATAAAGCCCACCTAGCCATTGAGCCTCATTACTAAACATAGTTTTATAATTGTAACTATAGCAGAATTTCTTAGGTTTGTAAGTTTAATTAAGGAATAAATATAAAGTTATTCCTACACTGTATGTTGTGTTTATTTTAAGTCCTTACATTTATTATCATTAATGCTTAATGACATCAACCTATTTCTCTTTGAAGAAACAATCACATTAAAACATATTGCCATTGAAAATATTAATCTCATTAAATAAAGCAGTATTAAATTATTTTAAGATAATTTTTCTACTTAATTGCTTCTTGATTTGTGTTTTATAACCAGCATGTGAGTAATATATCCAATTCCAAAATTTAACCACTATACATTGTGAGTAGTTAATCGCAGATACGGACAGTACCACATGATTAGGTGGTTAAATATAAGTCGAAATTTCTCTTATCAAAAAATTGGTTTTCCCTATACCTTTTGAGAAAAATGACATTTAAGTTAATGGGAGGGGGGCACACTGTCCTAAATGTCTAAAGCTTACATCAAATGTATATGTTAGTTTACAGTAGGTGTTAGAAGGTTGATCCTTGCAGGGTTATGCATTGCCCCAAACAGTGTATGGATTTGGTGTGCACGCGGTGAAGCATGTCAACATCAACTGTCATAACACAATGTCCTTGGGCTACTACGATGGTTCGTCAGGTGGTTACACCAATGTTTTGAGGTGACCCTCAAGGAAAACTTGAGTGGTGTGAGGCTTGGTGACCATTCCACAGGTCCTCCATGCCCAATCCACTGGTTGGGGTTGACTTCATTAAGCAGTCACCACACTTGTGCCCAATTGTGTGTGAGGGTATCGTCACACTGAAACCATTTTCTGTCACACAAACAATGGGATGTCCCCTAGCAGTCCAGGTAAAACCATGTCAAGGAACATACCGTATCTGTGGGAATCCATACAATCTAGTACCATATAAGGGGTGGAGGCACAATCGCATCCTCAGCAATGCCAACCCCAAACATCAATGTCTTCCAAGGAAACGATCAGCATAAAGTTGTTCCACAGGTCCAGTTCGACTCTTAGATGCTCCCATGGTCATTGCCATATTCAAGTATAATACATATCTGTTGTTCATTGCTGCTTAGACAAAACTGAATTCACATTTGTGTCAACGTCTAATCACCAATGACTATGAAATTTCAGGAATTACCCTGTGGTATTATTGGTATCTGCGAATTTCCACTGTATTTAAAATGGATCATTTTTTAAAACAAACTCAAAAATTAAGCAAGAAAAATGTTTGATGCTTTTTCCTTGCTTATGTGCTAGTTATAATTTCCTAATGGGGTAATATTGCAACTTTGATAAGGAAATGTTTATAAAGTACCTTGTATCAAACATGTCCACCAGACTAGGTGATCAAAATAATAATTTTGAATTTTGAGGCAAGCAATAATCACATAGTTATCACTAAATTTTTTTAGCACTGTGTTTAAATACCCACTCAGGCTATACACACTAACGTTAAATTTAGCCTATGTTAACAGTCATTAACATCATTTAACCTAAAGGTCTTCAGAATATAGATTTCCTCTAAATTCTCAACTGATTCCACACACATCTGATTTAACCTGGCCCATCAATTTTAGGATCTTTTTTATAAAGTGTATAATTTATTTATACATATTATGCCTATTATGTATCTTTGTATTATATTGTATTGTTTTATCATCAGTACAGTACTTTAAATACTTGCTATGGTACTTTGCATGTATTAAAATGGAAAAATTTCACTCAAACGAGCAAATCTTATAAAATGTCATAATTTTAAAGAAACTCATTTTATTGACTTAACATACCTTACAGTAAGATTAGTTCCTGCACTATTTTTAAACTTAAGCCTATGCATTTGAAAAATCAGTTCATCTCCAAAATAATCAATAGGTACTTTGAATGGTTTAATCTGCAAAGTATTTGGAGCATATTGTGTTTAGTTTGTTAGAGTTAGTAACATTATTGTTTCAAAGAAACATAAAAACAAAATTAATGACCTGATTATAGAAAGAATATGCTTTATATGTATTGACAAATCCCATTTTGCTAGATTATCTCTTTAAGTAGAACAATTTTTCACAGATTAAGGTGCATTATGTTTTGTAAGGAAGAGGGTACAATAAAGAGTGATGTGAACAAGTAAAATGAACTAACACAGTATGGCTTAAAAATGAAAATAGGAACACATTAACAGTTTACAATGTTGCCACTGGACATAGAAGTAATAACAGCCTCTCAATTAATTAGAGCAAGGCTTATTGAAGAGTATTCATCAAATCACTGGTGATTTGCGTCGGCCTATCAAGTAGTTACAGGATGTTAAGAAAATTGAATTTAATAATATTGATCACATACATTTCACATATTTGAAATGCTACACTAAATATAACTAAAAATATCAATACCACACTATTTCCTATCGCAGTAGAGGAGACACTTTATATAGCAAAGGAAATCTGTTCAAACCTTAAGTGAACAGATCTGAATCATTTATTAGATATTATCAATCTCTATAAAATTACACTAATGGTATAGTAAAATGTTGTCACTATTGGCCACAAAAAAAGTTTAAACTTTTTAAAGATGTTCCAATTGTTGATTTGTAAGAAAATGGTTTGGTTTAGTGCTATTTAGGCCTATGCCATATATTACAGTACCAATATTTAAAATTAATTGATTTATTTGGTATTAAATACTTTGTTATCCACTTGGATGTAGATGATAATGATAACCATAAGTTTTAAGGTTGTAGTATTGTGATAGTGATTATGTATTTATGTTTTTAAGAATTTTAACAATATTACTTTTTTTCTGCAAGTTATATGAATCATTAAGTGGAATTAAATTTAATTAGGACTCGCAAGACACACTGGTAAACCTATAGCCCTTAGTTTCTGAAAAAACACCTTTTATGAAACGTTACATTTATTTTAAACATTAATGAGCTTATATTTACTATCTTTACCAGCAAAGTCCTTATGAATATTTATTCAACGTGTAAGAAACTGACTCTTTCAGTAGCAGAATGGTTTGGGGCATCACTCTTGTGTTAGACTGGCCTGCTGATGATAGGGAGATCAGGGTTTGAATACCAATCGGGTCTACTGAGGGTAGTTTGTTCTAAATGGTTCCCCCTTTTCCTTCCACTCAATTGCAAGTGAACACCTCTAAAATGCTTCTTTATTCCTCACTTAACATTAGAGTAATCACTAATCATAAATGGATATAACCTGAACCGATAGTAGGATGTGGGGATAATTTTTTTTTTTTTAGATAATAACCGTTTTAAAATTGTACATGTTACTCAGTAAATTAATCTCTGAAAATGTTTTAGGTGGAAATCTACTCAACTTTGGGATAGATTGCAAATGGTAAAGGAGATGCTAACCGAACCCCATAAAGGAAGTGATCTTTACTACACTATGGATTATTTTTACCAAGCCATTCGTGATTTTGAAAGCTTAGACAGCTTGGAAGCTTATACAGGTAAAACTGGCCCATGTCTCCTTGCTGTAATGCGAGGAAAGGTTGCTGAAGGGCTTGACTTTTCTGACAATAATGCCAGAGCAATTATTACGGTGAGTTTTGGTTAAAGTAGGGTCCTTTTAATATTATAACCATCACTTACTCTATGGCATTAGGAACTTGAAAGTTAAAAAAGTTATGCCACCTAACCTTATCCAGTCCACCTCATTAAACCCCCTCTCTTTCTTGTCTATTCTAACTTTATCCTCCCATCTGTGTCTAGGTCTTCACAGCAATCCCTTGCTTTGGGTTTGCCAATCATTAGCCTGAACATGGTTCTAAATTCTCCCATTCAGGCTGCATGTCCTGCATACCGTAATCTAAGAGACTTGATTATCCTAACAATGTCTTGTGATGAGTACATACTATGTAGCTGATCGTTATGTAACCTCCATTCCCCAGTATCTTCAACCAACTATCTTCATACACACCTTGGTTTTGAACATCTTTTTTTTACCCCGTCGTGTAAGGTTAGAGACCATGTTTCACACCCATAGTGAACAACCGATAAAATTATTGTTTTATATATTCTGAGTCTTACATTGATTAAAACCAGGAAAGTTGTCAACAACTTAATGGCCAATTAATACTATGCATTTTCTAACTGTATTCTTTACCTTATTTCCACTCTAATGTCGTTATTACCAGTTAAGTTCATTCTAGTTTATTTTTTATATATTTAAACTCATTGACCTTGTCAAATGATATGTTGTTTACAGTACTTTCTAAATTTTCAACCCCAATCATCATATACTTAGTCCTTTAAGCGTTCATTTCTAAACCTATTTCCTTACTAGCCTCTAATAAAATTTCTGCATTTTTTTCAACAGCATTCTTACTACTACCCAACAAAGCTAAATTATCTGCCTATCTTGATAGCTGCAATGTCTACTTAGTGTCAATGCTTCCCCACACTTTTCCATTACCCTAATAGCATGTTCTAAGGCTAGATTAAAAAGTAAAGGGGTAAAATGCACCTCCTTGTTTCAACCCAGTATGTATTTCTAAAGTATCTAATAAGTGACATCCAACCTGTAACCTGCCATGCGTATAACCATTTACTATTTTGAGTCAATCAATAGTTTTTCAAAACTAAACATCTTAACTATAGCTTTAGAATGAAATATATTTGTTGATAATTTCTAAAATGCATATTTATTCTCCAATTTAATCCCCTCTACTAGTATACATTAGAGAAAAAGTTTCTTTTTTCTTTTGCCCTAATAGAAAGTCACTACAGACACTATCTCCATTTAAAAAACTAATTAAACTATATGTTATTAAGTGATATTAATAAATTATTTTTTCAACAATAATTAATAATGGTTAACCTCATAATTTGTGTAATCTATCATCATAAATTATTCTCTTTAATTCTTAAATCATGTTGGCGTACATTATTGATAATACTTGTGTGGGCATTCTATACATGACTTGCAGCCATGATTTAACTCGGCGAAACTCACTTCAGTGGACGAATGGGCTAAGAAATTAATCTCGTGTTCGACTGGCCTGCTGATAACTTAGAGATCAGGGTTCGAAAACCGATCAGTTCTCTTGATGGGGGTTTTTCCCTGAAATAGTTTCCCACTTTCCTTCCACGAAAATGCAGGCATATTAACTCTAAACTGCTTCATTCCTCATCCTTACTCCATTTTGAGTAATTATCATATATGCCTATAGCCTGAATATGTAGTGTATATGAATGTGGGGAATACCAGGCCTCCACCGTGGTTCGGATTCCACGTTAAACTGTAGGTCCTCCATTTCATCTCACAATCAACTCTACCATTACACATTAGCATAAGTGCATATAACTCGAACGGGTAATTAGACGCGGTTCTAATAATAATAATAATAATAATGTAGTGTATGTGTAGTGGTGATACAAAAAACTTTGTGTAATACAAAATAATTAACTTTTTTTTAATTTCTGATAATCAAAATTTATTGTGAAATCAAAGTCTTAATAGACAGACAAACACTACCGGAAATTAAAATTAATTAAAATCATATTTAAAAAAATTATGAAATCCAATAGGTAACATTTTTAAATGTGGAAAGAAGCAAAATTAATTTTATAAATAGTTGCATAGAAAAAACCTATATAAGTAAAATTATATCTCCAATTGTTAGGAGACCAAATAGATAACATATTTTGAAACGTAAAAAGGTAGGAAAATTTGAAAGAGAATACTTATTAATGTAATTGACAGTAAGGGCCAGTTTCATAGTCAAATTTAGTACGCCTCAAGTGCGGCGCTACACTAAGTAGATGACGACACCTACCTAAACCAGAATGGAATGGGCCAGTTTCCTATGCGAGAATGGCCCATTCCATTCGAGTTGAGGTAGGTGTCGTCTTGTATTTAGTGTAGTGCCGAACTTGAGGCGTACTAAATTTGACTATGAAACTGGCCCTAAGAATAAAGCCCATCTCGAGAAAGTAAAATGAGTAGATTCAAAAATTTAAAAATAATGGGGGAAATATCTTTATTTTGTCTTGCATAGTCTTCAACTAAAACCTACTTTTTCAAATTCCTACTAAAGGGCTTATAATTTAACATTTAAAAAAAAAATCGGGTTTTGCGTTTTATTGCATGTCTTGGCATGATCTGTTTATGTTAGTGATTATGAAACAGATCTTTTACCATCTATCAAGTTGTTCTGAAAACAATTTAAGAAGAGGAACTATTTCAGAATGTGTGTTGCCTTCTACATTTATTTAACTTTAAGTAATAATACAGCAGGGTTTATCACTATACCTGATTCACTTCATAATATTCATGGGCTATTAAAAACACTAATAAGTGCAGTGACTTTTTTTTAAATAAAAATACCACAATAAAAAAGATTTTAATATGCTAGAGGAAATATTTGTGGTATAGCTGTACATAAGTGATTATTTATGTTTTTATTTTTTAACTAAACAAATATTTAAGTATGCTAGAGGAAGTATTTGTGGTAGAGCTGTTATTTATTATGGTCATTGGATAACTTAAAACCCACAATCTCTACTTTAGATTGGTTTATTTAAGAGTATTGATTTTCATTAAACCTCACTCCTGAACAGCATTAACATGGTGTGTCACAAGATGTTTGGGCAGACATGAAACTTTTCCCAAAGCTATCATATTGTTTTACTTGTTTATGGTAGACACTTGTTAGAATTTTATTTTTTTGTGGTACATCAGAAAATACCATTTTTACCTTTTGCTTGGTTATGTATACCTACCTGCATCGGTGGCTGCATGGTCAAAAACGCTACACTTACAGACTAGACTACCGATGATGGGTTAACCAACATTCAAATCTCTATTTGCTGTTAAGAGTGATTTTTCCAAAATGGTTTTTCACTCTTCCTCCATTAAAATGCAGGTAAACTTTCTTCAAATACAACCTTCCTAATCCCTAAAAACCATTAGCATAGTTAGTACACAAGCATATTAGATACAATGCTAAAAAAAATTATAAATAAATTTTGATATTATAAAAACATGCTTTCAAAGCCATATGGTAGATTTAAGCTATATCTGGATCTATTCTTGTCTGATAAATATTTTATGTTATGTTATTTGCAGGTGGGCATACCCTTCTCCAATGTGAACAACTTAGAAGTTAAACTTAAAATGGAATATAATGATAAAAATAGAAATAAAGGACTTCTAAAAGGAGCAGATTGGTATAGAATTCAAGCATTCCGGTAATTGTTTGTTTGACTTTTTACTAGGTTTTACTAGCATCCTTTGCAAACTTATACTTTTAAATACTCCTTTTATTCCATCCACTCTTCTAAGCCTGTAAATAAAGCATCCAAGTTTATGACTTTTCGGTCATCTTTCTTGTTTACAAAAGTAGTAAAAATAACAATATTATTAATCAAGCTCAAGGTATTTTAATTCGTTATTTATATGCTATTATCTAAGGTTTATCTTAGGAAATAAATATTGAAAATTGGTATCAGACTGTTGCCTTAGGAAAATATATTGCCTTTTCCAATTATTTCTATGCACCCTTACTTTCTGTGTGTGTGTGTGTGTGTGTGTGTGTGTGCGTGTGCGTGCGTGCATGTGCGTGCGTGCATGTGCGTGCGTGCAACTTAATATACACAATGGCATTCTAAATAAAATGACCTAATGTACTCTAACATACACCAATGAAATCACAAATCAATGTTCTAAATAAACTTATTTAAGTATTTATAAATATTAAGAAACACAATCACAATTTAAATTGAATAAATTTAATGGAAATCATTGTAAAACAACTATTGATACTCACAAACATGGCCCATTGAACAACTTAATAAAACTGAATATACTATACCGTGTTGTCTATAAGAATATTAAAAAAATGTTTAAACCATGTTTGCGCACGTGTGTGTATATAACAATATTTTATTTTTCATGAGGAAACTTCAGAGTTTTAAAAAATATGCAACTTTTGGTAGGTTTGAGTCATAGAAGGTAAAACAAATAATTCCACTATATTTTATAATGATATTTAATCTATGTGAAATGTAATAAAAAGTATAGATTTATAATTGGATGGATCATTTTGAGTTAAAAAATCCAGGTAAGTTGATTTTAACCCAATTTGGCACAGGAATAATATTTACACAAATAGTTTTTGTTTAAGATTCAAATGAGTTTTTAAAATTTTTAGGTACATTGGAGTTTCAGTCACAAAGAATCATTATACATTGAGCCACACTTATAATGAACACGGTGAAACTTTTAAGAGTAGTAAAACACTAAAGAAACAAAATTTTAAAATATAACTCTACTGTTTTGAGGCTAACATACAAAAAGAAGTATGAAGAAATATAAACTTTAAATAATCTAGACTAATTTTAAACTTTAATGTTCTTATTTAGTACATAATTGCAAATTATTATTTTTCATTTCTAAGGTACACTTTGTTTGTCCTGAAGGTAGCATGCTTACCTTGCTTAGTTCCACTATGGTGCAACTTATGTATTAGGACAATAGTGGATCCCTTCAAGGTAAGACTGTAAGCTTTTACCATAAGCAAAGTGTTTATTTTTCCCAGACTACCGAGATAGGCCATTATTATTAGGTTTATTGCTAAAAAACTTAATAAATTATTAAGCTAATATTTTCAAACTTAGCATGCTTCTACTATAGTGGCAAAGATCTTCTTTTTTTTAAAAGTAGAATAACGACATTCAAAACAGTATAGGACAAGCAAAAATTAAAAAATAATCAAATTTAAACAAAACTAAGTAAATACAATACTTATTATTTACTAACTTCAGTTATTGTGGGATAGTAATTTTTTTTCTTAGCAGTCTATGATACTCGAATATCTGCTTTAAACTATGATCCTAGCATGTTTCTCTTGATTAGCTTACCAGCAAGAGCATTGGCGCACTTTAATCAAAGCTCTCTATTTTATTTCACATATTCTTGGATTAAAATGTATGCAGATCCTAATTCACACTAAATAGTAGTGTCACTGCCTGGATTCGAACTAGTGATGTTTGCCAGCCCAACTCCAAGGTAGGGATTGATGGATAGCACGTTCATAAAAGATAGTAAAAGGCAATGGTTTCTTTTCTTTGGACTTTTATCATAAAATGAGTATGAACTCTAAACGGATATTTACAAGTTGTACAAGAATAAGTCTAAACACTAAGGCCCTTAGTCCACCGCTGCAACCCAACTGCAACTTGACTCAAGAAAAAATCACATCAGTTTCATTCGAGTTGTTTGAGAGTCGGACCCATGCTTTTGGTATAAACCTCGTCCACCAATGCAACTGCAATGAGCTCTGGATCCAACTAATCTGTGACTGATTGCAAGACGACTGGACGAGTCAGTTTCAAACCAACTCTTGTACACCTTTATACTGGTTTGTCTGTGTGTCTGTACTTTTTGACAAAAATTGTCATGGCAAAAGTTAAGAGTATTAAAAGTAACAAGTTTCCTTGTTTATCTGTTGATGGGTTGGAGGTTATAACTAGTTCTCGGAGAGAAGAGGGGGGACAGATGACCTGGGTGGTAGAAGGAGTCGAGGTACTGGCCTGCAGTGGAAGTGACGTTAAGAAGGGTGGAGAGGGGGGGGGGGCGAGTCGTGTGGTCCACGTTGTCGTGGAGGGGTGAAGGACAAGGATGAGCTTGGTGGGAGGGAAAGGGGAGTAGGGTTTCTTAAGGTGGGAGAAGTGAGAGAGGTGGCTAGGGTAGGTCGTACTGGAGTCTGGCTAGGGCCTCCAAAGGAGGTGGTGAAATAAATACCCAGGGTGTTGCTTAGTAGTGGTTTCGAGTGGGGAGGTGTGCTGGAATGGGCCTTATTCTTCTGCCCGGAACGTTGGGTGTACCCATCAGGTGCTGGGAAAATGGGTGGAGCTTGGTAAAGCTTCATGAAGAATGGAATGAAGTGAGGGTGAAGGGAAGGAACTCGGTAAAGAGTCGCAGCTGGAGTAGGGAAAAGAGGGAATTGGGAGCTCGGTGAAGAGTCTTAGGGAGCGGTGCGGAACTGGAGTAGGGGGAAGGGGGAATTGGGGGCTCGGCGAAGAGTCGTGAGCGTTGCAGAGCTAGAGAAAGGGGGAATAGGGGCTCAGTGAAGAGTCGCGTTGAGCTGGAGCAGTGGGAAGGGGGAATAGGGGCTCGACGAAGAGTCGCGGTGTGGAGCTGGAATAGGAGGTTTGGCGTCGATCCAAAAGATAATAACACACTGGTGGGGTAGACACCCTTTCTTTTATTTGATCTTGTCGGGTCACTTCGTGGAGTCTTGGCCTTAGCCGTGTGAAACCATAGCAGGCAGCAAGGCTAGGGAGGGGGGTTGGCTCAGGGTGACTGCCCACTAAGAAGGGGTGGTGTTGGTGAAGAGGGCAGGACCTTGTCAACTGGCTACGAGGCTGTCTGCACTATAAAAGAGGGTGAGGGGGTGTATTGTGGGGTGAAGAGAGTGACGAGGCTTAGGAGTGCAAGAGGGCTGTAATACATAGAGTAAACAAAGGAAGGGTTAACAAGTTCCAAATGACGGCAGTACAAGTACAGTCAATTATCGATTCTACGACCCCGGGTATAATGTCCCTCTCGAAGTAACTACCCTTTTTTGGGGAAATGTGGAAAAAAAATGTCAAAATTAAGGAAATCGGTCGTAAAATGTGTTTGTTGCACTTATTTAGGTCTCTGGTTGTGATTATATTTGTGAGCGCTGTATTTCTAGTAACTTGGATGAGTCGGGTATAAAAATAGACACCATCCCATCAGTGCCAGCCAATAGCACTTGACTCTGTCCACCCCCTCCCACTAGCAAGACAATGTTTCCCCGCATGCGACTGCTGCTACATCACGCACCAGGCTTGTTTTTGCCATTGTTATTTCATTTCTTGATTTGGTTACATTTTTGGTTTGATTTTGTGAACCATTTTTGAAGACTTGCGTTAATGTTTTTGCCATTGCTATTTCAATTTGGTTACGTTTTTGGTTTGATTTTGTAAAAGATTTTTGACGACCTACACTATTTTTTTATTTGATACGAACTTAAAATTTAGACAAAACGAGTGGAAAGAGGACCTTCTTGACACTCGTGAAGAAGTACGAGATCATCCAGGAAGTGGATGAGAATAAGATTACAAAGACAGAGATTGTGCGGTGGCATGGCATTTCGAAGTCTACACTTTTCACGATTCTCAAACTGAGAAGAAATTGTGTATACAGTGCAGAAGGAGGGCCACAGTGAAAAGGCAAAAAATTTGAAGTGTGGGACACACTCATCTAGAGCAGGTTATGCAGGATTGGTTCAGCCATTATAGAGCACAAAACGGACTGATGATGCGGAGGAAGGCCGATGAATTTGCCCTGAGGTTGGGTATATAAAACTTTAAGTGTTCATGGGGTAGGGTGACTAGAGCATTTCAAAGTGTGTCACAGAATATCCCACCACAAGGTCGTCAGTGAAAGCTCATTGGTTGAACCAACGCCAGTGAGGGCGTGGATGCCCTTGCAGCCTCAAGATGTATACAACGCTGATGATCTGGGTATGTTCTACAACCTTGTGGCAGATTACTCTCTTGCTGTGAAAGTGGATAAGTTCAAGGGTGCTAAGAGGAGCAAGGAGCGCCTCACTGTCCTTCTCTGCTGCAACATGGACGGCCCGTGATTGAGTAGTTCAAGAAACACACAGGTTTCAAGGGCAACTTCCTGCCTTGTGACTTTGATTTTAATAAAAAGTCATGAATGACTTTGGGGGGTGTTCATGTTGTGGCTTCAATTCTTCAATTCGAAGATGGAGGCTGCAAATAGAAAAGTTGTGCTCTTCGTCGACAATTGCCCTGCACATCCTGCTCTCAACAAACTCAGGAACATCGAGTAGGTGTTTCTGCCAAAGAACACCAGCATGCTTCAGTCCATGGACCAGGGAATAATTCAGCAAGGGAAGGTGAAATTCCGCAAGATGCTTGTGCTGAGTATGGTGTGGAATCTCGACATGGGCAAGGAGATCAAAAAGTGGGACATGTTCAAGGCCATGGAAGGAATTGTCGCTAGTTGGAGGGACATGAGACCGGCGATAATCACCAACTGCTTCCAACACGCCCACTTTGTCCTACCAGTCAATGAAGAGGCTGCCGTTCATGTCCTTCCCACCCAGACGACCCCCACTGCCAGTGGATGCCAATACTCAGGTGGGCCCCTCTATGGAACTGCAGCATGACTCATCTACAGCACCTTCGTCTGCCCCCTAACTTTCACTTGGCCGTGCGACAAGGAAATGGGGCAGAGATTAGCCCCAGACTGCACATATAAGGAGTGCATAGCAGCAGACGATGACATCACAGTTTGGGGCACCCTTGACGACGCCGAGATAATCAGGGAGCAGCAGGAGTCCAGCAATGAAGAGGGGGAGTAAGAAATGGAAGAAGAGCCTGACAACATCTCCACGATGAAACATGTTCTGAAAGCCAGGGACGTCTACTCAAAAGCATTTTAAGCTAGCGAAGAGCTGTGGTCCCAGTTGTATAATGTGAAAGCCTTCGTCGAGCAAACTGGTGCTAAGAAGAAACAAGCCTCCATAATGGACTTCTTCAAGAAAAGGTAGGTTTTTTATATTGTTTTTCACATGTCTTAAAAATGCAATTTTGTCGGATGAGGGTAGGGGTGGAACAAATTTGGTTGAAATTCCAATAACGACCCCTTAAAAATAACGATCGTTTTCCAGAAAGGTCATAGAATTGACAGTTGACTGTACATTCAGAGATTACTACTTCAATTGTATTATATCCATGGGCAAAATAAAATGACAGTGCAGTAAAGGAGCATCCTTGGCCAGATATCTGAAATCATAAACTTAAAACACACCTATATCAATATCTCATAGTTGTATTATTTTGAAATAATGTGTTTTATATTATTTTTATTTAAATAAAATATATTATCTTTTGGGAAAGATTTTTTTTTCCATACAATTGATAGCTAATGAGATAAAATGTAAAACATCTCCATATTTATTTTTAGATTGTGTGGGAATGTGTACGAATCACCAATCTATTTTAATAAATATTCAAGCCTATGGTAAATATATAAAAAGATCAAAAATAAGTGAGTAAAAACAGTTATTACTACTATTGTTTTTGTATTTTTCATCTAACATTGAAACTGGCTTAGCACATGTATGCACCCTTCGTTGACCAAGCTTACCTTACACTATTCCACTATGGTGAAGCTTATAAGCAGGGCCTGGAAGTTGATGCCCTTAAAAAAAACCAAAAATGCACTTAAAAATGGTGTATTAATGCTCTCAAAAATAATAAAAATGCCCTTAAAAATGAAAAAAGATGCACTTAAAACCCCTATTTTTTTATCCTAGAAAATACAAAACTGCTAAAACTGTTGACTTGCACAATTTACAAAATACTACCTTCCCATCCATGGAAAAGACGGTTTCACCAAACTCGTTAACTAATTGTTGTAAATGGTAGAATTGAGATGGTTTGATTTTTGGCATTCTGCTCACTTAGAAATACACAAATATATGAAAGTACAGCAGGTTTAACATGAAACTCTTTAGGGTTACGCAATGGCCAAAACAATATGTACACACATGCACGGACAAGTGAACGTTGTCACTGATAGGGAAGTATACCTCTTTCTCTTCTCTTTCCACCCCTGCCTGCGCAGACGAGTTCCATGTTAAAGCTCACCATTAGTAAGTAAACTAGCTTGAGAGATACAATTTAAACTGACACTAATCTACTCAACTAACAGCCGAGCTCCATGTTAAAACTCGCCATTAGTAAGTCAACTAGCTTGAGAGATACAATTTAAACGGACACTAATCTACTCAACTAACAGCCACATTCTAAACAATTGTGACTATACCACTGATGCAAACAAAGCTTTACATTCCTTAAATACCAAGCTAGCCAGTTATCCAATATTTGGGTTTTCCATTGAAACATAAGCAAGATAAGATTCTAAAAATATATGTAATTTTCCTTCTTAATTTCTTTCATATTTAGTACTGCTCTGTCTGAAAACATTAGACTACACTTGTTTCATGTCCAGTTGTACTAATAATTACAAGAGAAAATTAATGCTTTAAGTAAATACAAATAATGAATTTGTGAATATGTGCATTACCAATAGTGAGTTACTAAAAATTATATAAAATTCACGATAAGAGTAAAAACAGAAAAAAATGCCTCAAAAATGCTGTAAAAAGCCAAAAAATGCACAATAAAAATAATGTTTTCGATATCAGAGTGTCATAAAATGTGTTTGTATACAAGTTAACATTGCGATCGACTTCACAAAAAAAAGATGCAACATCATCAACTTCCGGGTCCTGCTTATAAGATAGGACCATAGTGTAATCCAGCAAGGTAAGATTTCTACCTTTCTAGATAAACACAAGTTTATAGACCCCTATATTAAATACATCCTAAATGTTTGTTTTTCTTAATTAATAATAATAAAACATCATTTTTATATGGAATACACTCTCCTACCCTGAAATAAATAATGAAGCTGATCTAATTATTCTAAATTTTTTATCTATTTAAGTTAAAAAGTGCAAGGAAAAATGGAGGAACATACGGACAGTTTTTGGAAGGAACCTAAAAATTAGGGCCGAATGGTGGAAAAATGAAATCACTATACTACTTAAATGATATGTTGCAATTTGTAATTCCATTTGTGAAGCCTCAAACTGCTGACACTTCTGGAAATCTACCTTCTCCTCCCCCTGGTGTTGGTGAAATCAGCTATGAATGTATTTAAGCAGGTGATCACAGTCCCGAAACCGAAATAAATATGGAGGACCATAGTTTGGCAACAATCAAGATCCAGGATATCAATATGGGACCTCATACTTCTTGGTCATGTTCCGAGAAATTCGAACTAGAAGGGGGAAAAGATATCGCTACTGGAGGCCATGACAAAAGATAAAAATAAAATAATTTTCTCAAGTTGATAAAACCTTTATGGAATTTTGCGATCGACGATTAAACAGTGTATAGTAGGACGATCCCAGAAAATCCTTCTTAAATAGTTTACTCCCAGAAATTTAAGAAATGTACAAACAACAGATGCAGCAGTTCATAAGAAAGGTACTTGCACTGATTGACGACATTTTACAATACAGTTCCATGTCTGCATACTGTACAGACAATACATTCAGATTCATTGCATAGATATACACCGGTACTATCGCCACATGAGTTTTGATCTCGGCATTTGAGCTCTAATAATAATACCCAACATTTGTCAAATACCGCCCAATTTTATACTCATTGGTGAAAGCTTTATCGCCTAACTTTGTATAAAATGCTATTGTAACAAAAAATAAGGTTTACAAGCTTACCTCAGTGTAATTAGTAGTCTTTCTTTAACACTTATGCCTTTCCTATAGTTTGTGTCCTTTTTCTATACATGAGGTCGAACTTTTCCCACGAGCTCCATAAAAAGTTATTTGGACATTCTGTAAAATGTTTTAAATTTACTGTTGTCCTTTTCAAGCTCTTTTGCTGCTATAAACACTCGTCTATTTTGGTTGTTGCTAATAAATAGATGAATCCATTTTTATTTATTTTTTGCCTTTTTCATATACTAGTATGTGACTACATCATCATCATCATCATCTGAGCTGCTCTACATCTTGTGTTAAACTGATCTTAAACCGGTTGTGTTGGTGGACAAAGAACAAATAGCGTAATAGGTTAGCGACCATTGCTGGAAAGTTGTTTCTCAATTGAGTTGCAGTTGGGTTGTGGCGGTGGACGAAGGCCCTAAGAACAAGACCTTGTTCCCTCTAACAATCTTATTAGCCCTTTAACTTATAAACCCTTAAAACAATCTTTACCAAAACGGTTAACCATGAAAAATCACCTGAGGCTGTTCCCTGATAACTTTCAACACGTCTCTCAACAAGATTGTAACAACACTATAACAAAACTACATCACGACTAGCCTTAACAAGACTGTAACAAGAAGAAGACAAAAGCAAATTCGAGACGCATGCTTTCTCCTATAAACTTCAATACTTCTTTTACTACACAAGGTCATTCCAGCTTGGGTTGCAAGGACTGTAAGTATGTGACCATTTTTTGTTTGACTCTACAAAATACACATATAGACACCTCCACATTCAAATACAACAGTTTGACCTGCTGACTTTATAGTAGTTTAAATATAATCTAATTTCAAATAAGCTAAGTGATCATGACATTTGTTTTTCATATGAATTCATAATAAAAGTAGTTTCAAAATAATGTAATCTTAATTAATGTAAATAATCATAACAAGTAGTTTTTCAATAACTCAAATATTAATGTTTTAAATGCATGACCCTACATTATGCTTATATTTAGTTCCCATTATTCAAATTAATGCACCTGTTTCAATTGGCTTCGCTATGTTTGATTTAATATAGTTAAATTTAATTTTGTTTAAACATACACAAGAAAAATGCTTTGGCTTTTGTTGGAAAAGGATACAGGGGAGCTGCATTAATGTTTACTTTTTTTTAGTAAATACATAAATGTTAAATAATTAAATCAAATAAACCCTGTTGATAATTATCAGGACCTGGTTTTTGGTGACCTAAAAATGATAAAAAAAAATGACCTATCGAATAACCTTAAAGTTAAAAATGACTTTAAAATTTGAAAAAATGACATAGAAATATTAATAAAACCTCATAATAAATGCACACTACTTAATCAAATGCACACTTTACAATTGCCAAATATAAAAATATGTATGCGATGAAAAGTATTTAACGGCTAAAATTTGCATTCTGTAAAATATAATATTGATTTACAAAGATCTGCTTAAGTAGTAATAGTTATCCTGTCTCACCAAAACCCTTTCTAGGGATGTTATTTTCCAACCATATAAGCTAAGAGGATATAGAACTCAATGCCTACACTATCTTCTCATTCTGAAAATTTGTGTTGAAAAATTGTATGCATTTATAAAATATTAATGGTATTTAAAAAAACTACTTATTCAACTTTAACACCTTAAATTTACTAAAATATTATGACCTAAAATTACAAAGGAAAAAATATATACCTAAATAAAATAAACATTTCTTCAACCAAAAGATCATAAACTGAGTTTATTTATTTAAAAGCATGGTTTTATGCTAACCAAAAATAAGGTAACATGTTCATCAAAATCCGAGTTTTTTAATCAGAAAAATATTTAGAGACAATTGTTTTTAAATTTTGATTGCATTATTTACAGCTTCAATATTAATAACCTTAGTCTTGAAATCATGATTGTATTAGTCATGTTTTTTTCTTTTTTTAGTGCACTTAACCAAGCATTGGGTAGATGTCTCCGTCACAAGTATGATTGGGGTGCACTCCTGCTTGTTGATGATCGTTTCCAGAAGGGTGGTTATAACTTTAAGTCTTTATCAAAGATGACCCGTGAACATGTAAGATTGTTTTTCTTTTGTTATGTGTTATTTTTGTTCAAGTGTGTGCTTAGTTATTTTTAAAATACTAGTAGTAGCCCTATATAGTGAGGTTGTTGAGTAACATTCCTCATTCTCGCGTTATAATTTAACCACGGTATATTGGAATACTAATACAATTAAAATGTAAAAATCCATCTAATACCCTTTTTTCTTTTAGCTGAAGTACTTCACAAACTGGAGTGAGACATGTAGCAGTCTTTCATATTTTATTGAAAAGCATTCCTGCACATCACATGAAAAGAAGTAGTAAACCCAAAGTAAATTTTAATCTCAGAGAATATGTTGAATATAAATTACTGAAAGAAGATGGACAACATTGACAGTTTAATAAACTGTATACTTTTACCATGACAATTGAACTGTTTTATGGGATATCATTACATAAATAAAGTTATTTTAAAAATGTTAAAAATATGATTAGAATAAATTTAGCTGAATAATAAATCTGTACTAAAAGTTAATAGCTTTTATCAAAATTACATTAGCACATTGTTGATTGCAATTGATCTTACAGCCATAAAAGATAGACAAAAAAACCTAATTTGGAAATTAAACATTTTATCAATAATTAGTTGATGTAGGTGGAAGTTAGTATTGCAAAAAACAACCTTTTGAAAAGATTTAAAAATTCAAATTAATATTTCAAAATATAATTTGCAGACTTTTAATTAATATGGTTGAAAGATTCCATAAAACTTTGAGTTCAAATATTTCTTTGCATGAATATTTTTGAAAATATCAAATTTCTTAGGTTATTTTAAAAGTTAAGTGTGAAATAAAACATAATAATTATATATGGAATGGTTCACAAAAAAACATTTAAGTTGTTCCTAAGTGATTCCATGAGGTAGGTAGGTAGGTAGGTTCCTGATAAACAATATTCTACCTGTTTTAATCCCATTTACATTTATAATTACCACATGTCTTTAAATTAATTTGCTACATTTTGTTTTATATATTATATTGTTGATTTATTTTTGGACTTTAATAAATACATTCAATCAAATAGTGTACTTATTGTATACAACCCAAATTTATATCTACTTAGCACCGCGTCTTACTACCTGTTTGGGTAATACGCTTTACAACCCAAATGATTCATACAATTACACATAAGCTTTTAGATCACAAACAGGAACTCGAGCACAATAAGTTATCAACTGATTCCAGGCCAGGTCAGTTTAGTAAAATACTCCATCTTCCTCTATCATTTCAACATTCTTCTTCCTTTAATCTCTTCCATTCTTCTCTTCTCACTTGCACACTTTTTGGTATCTGCTGTTCCCATCTCTTTCTTGGTCTCCCATGCTCTCTTTTTCTTACATACTTAAAATTCATCATTCTTGTTGGTAATCTATCCATTTCTATCCTAATTACATAATCATACCATCTCAGCCTTTGACTCCTGCTGCACCACCATAGTACTCAGCAAATTCCCTACAGTTACTTGAACCAACTCTCAACTCGGACATTGGGAACTTGCACATCACTGAGTAACTCAATCCAGACTACCTACCCACTGGTTTAAACTTGAGATAATCTATTCTTAATTTAAAGAAAGAAAAATAAATCATGTATAGTCTTTGTTAGTTTAATTATTTATATATATATATATATATATATAAATAATTGACTATATATATAGTCAATTATACATTTTTCATCAAGCTATCTATTCAACCATCAATTTGGCAACACTGTAAGTTTTTGGTTATTTTTCAAACTCTTCAAGCAGGTAGTTCCAAATATCTTTGTATTTTATGTGTTATTAATGTGTGTGTTCCTTCATATGAAAAAGGAATAATTCCAAAAATTTTAAAAATGTATAAAGAGGTTATAAGTGTGAAAAGAAATAAAAAGAGAAGTATGTTTGTCCCTATGCTTAACCTAACTATCCTTTGATGTTGGCTTCCTTCACTATCACTTACTTTACATTAATGTACAGTGTTTCTACACTGTCTTATTATACATTTCCAAGCCATTAATTCATTTTACTATCATAAAATGAGTGTTACATTTTAATATATATATATATAAATATACAGTATGACACCTAGACCAGAATGGATTAGGCCAGTTTCATATTTGAAACTGGCCTATTGCATTTGAGTTAAGGTAGGTATTTTGTATTTAGTATAGCGCCACACTTGAGGCATACTAAGTTTGATTATGAAACTGGCCCTAAGTCCTTGACAAATTCATACTGGCTTTCCATCAGCTATCATATAGTGAATATCAAGTCTATTGTAGACCTCTGTTGACTAAATCTGTGCCGTCCATCTCTACCTTCCTTTCATTTTCTTTCTTATTCTCTTGTCTCTTAAAATATATTTTTGTACAGTGGCACATTAGCGTTATTCTCCTATAATTTGTACACCTCTTCCTTATTCATTAAAAATTGGTCTTATAATTTTCTTCTTCCAATACCCTCTTTTTCTTCCACAGCACGCTCAGCACCCTATACAAACAGTGTATTCCTGGTTCCCCTGCAGCTCTTATCATTTACACTATTAGTTTATATACTGGAAACAGGAAGAGGTTTACGAATTATACTGCCAAGCCCTTTGCAGTGCCATATTGATTATCAAAGCAATTAATGAACAAGGTCGTCCAGCCCTCTGTTAAGAAATATACCACAAGTCATGAAGACTTATTCCTGATTGCTAGTTATTTCTTGAGGGTGGAAATTTGAAACATATCAGCCCCTTAAACATATAAAAAGTAGTAATCAGAGCTGGAAATCCTACGTTTAGAATAGAAAACTGTGTGATTGTGTTCTTCTCATTCAAACTGATCCTAATGCTAGAACTAAAGACATCCTACACATTATAATTATTCTTGTCGGTACTGCAACCAATATCAAGGTGAAAAGGTAGCATCACAGGTTTCATTATGTTTACGAGGGACCGGTCACCTCCTTTGCCCTTGACTATTTACAAGATTTATGAGAGAATTAACTCACAACATGTCACTGAGGTTATCAAATAACTATGAAAATAAGGTTCATACAAAAATACAAACTCATGTGTGTTTGAATGTTTGACACACTCCCACCCAAAAGGAGGTTCATGCAAGTTTTCACATGCTCAGTGTCCAGCCTTAATGTACAAAACTTTCAGCGCTGTTTTATAAGGGTGTATGGCCCAAAATTAATAACATAATTTTATATATGTATTAGTTGGTCTTCTTAAACCAAACTTGGATTGGTGTACTAAATATAAATTAAATGTATATTTTAAGTACAGTGTTTACTCAAAATGTGAAATTTTGGCATCTAATGCAACAATTTTTAGAAAAACCAAATGATGCTAATATTTCATATTTGGAATGTTAGAAGTACTTGAGGTTTAATGATTGACATAAATATTATTTCAATAAACATTCAATTAATTGCATAAAAAATTACTGAATAAATGATCAATTCAATTAATTATTTTGTATACTTAAACGTGTGTAATAGACGGGGGAAGTAAATCAATTGATGCAGACTTCTTTTAACTGTATAAGTGTACTTCAATCACATTAATATTCAATCTGAAACTCGTAAAAACTGATAAGGGCTGAGGTGCTTCATATTTTGCCCCCGGATTTTGAAAATATATCTGATACAAACCCTGGTCGGCCTGGTCAGAATATAGCAGACAACTCATCCCTTCTCACTCCAAGTCACAAGCTGTCTGTCCTTGAAATCATAAATCTGTCACTAGTGGTTTTGGCATGATTGTACAGCTTATCACCCTAACACATCACCGTCTCTCTTTAGGGATTGCTACCTGGCCCTCCACCGTTTTCAAGCCTGTGTTGCAAGTGCGACATTGGTAAAGGTCTTTTTCAGTGTGGCTGAGTGTAATTACATTTAATGTCTTTAGGGATGTGTGAAGTGTAATAATGGTGGAAAAAAGCATTTTTATTATTTAAAAAATTGCCCCACAAAAGTTTAAAGCATTTCAAAGCAGTGAAACGCTTTTACAAAGAAATTTGGAAAGCCCAAACCACTAATAAGTTGATGAAATTACTTCAAACCTATATTATGTTATTGAACTTAAATAATTTACTTTTTTTGAAAATTCTTTTGAAATCTGGAAACAAATCCAGAACCTCCAACTTAACATGTCAATATCTTACCACTGAGCTATCAAGGGCTAATCCTTTGTTAGTGTCATTTATCTCTCATATTTTAATGTTTAGTCAGTAATAGATGTGTAAAATCGTCGGCCATTTAATAACAGTCAGAAACACACTCCACCGTTGATTTATGCTACTGTTTGAACAATTTTTATTAATTTTAAATGGTTTCTTGAATATAAATTTAAAGCAGAAGTCACCAACCCTTATTTAGCTGCGGAACACATAAATGTTTTACCTAGACGCTGTAAACCACTTATTAACAATTTGGCAAAAAAAAATTTAGAAGATAATTTTAAGAATGACCTTGAACAAAGAATACAGCATGAGATGTTATATGTATGCACAACTGTGCATATATTAAATAAATAAAGATAGATTGCTTTTTAGTCATATTGGCCATGAGATCAAATTTGTAGGTTAATATATTAATATATAATGTTACTTTTTACCTTCTCTGGCTGAGAAAACATAGTAATTGTCAAAAAAATCAAAATCGAGATTTTGGTGGATGTCGACGTTTCATGACCCCCTGAATCCAAAAGAGAGGTTTTTTTTTTAATGTCAATTTCTAGCTCTGACTAGAGACAAAATTATTTTACTGATTTGGGATAAAACTTGGGACATGGGGTTTTCATAAGTATTCTCAGAGGTTTTTTCTTAATCTATCCTACCCTAAAATTAATGCTAGTATTTTTTAGAGAAGAAGAAAAATAATAGTGTGTATCAAACTCCACTCGATTAAACTTCGTATATATGTATTGTTTAGTATTAAAACAAAATGGAAGTTCTCTCTTTCTCATGAAAATAGCTGAGGCTAATTTACACTTAATGAAATTTCCAATTTTTATCATATCTCCGCACCTCTTTGAGATATGAAATAACTTATTTCAAAAATGATTGCATATTAAATATAAAAATCATTATTTGAAATATATTTTTATAAAGCCAATAGTTTCCGAATTATAAGTGTATATATATATATATATATATATATATGTCGTAAGTGAATTGGAAAATCCGGCCCATTGCAAAAGGCGCCCTCAATTTAAAATTATCCAGGCTAGTTGTAAAATATTATATATCAGCCTGATAATTTTTAGGCTTATTGCAATAAATCCATACATCCTTAAGCTATTAAGGAAATGCACCTTTGTTCGATCAATCAGCCTAGTTGATTCCAGGCTTATTGCAATAATCTGAATATTGAAAAATGACGACATGGGTATCAAACCCGGGACCTTTGGCTTAGTACGCCACTGCTCTAACCACTGAGCTATCCAGGAATTGTCCCATGCCCAGGGTCATTCTTCACTCATATTTTAAGGCAGAGTCTATGATGGACGTGCGGAAATCGTCGGCTACAAATGTGTGATTTTATTAATATCACGAGCCTGCATGTATACAATTGTAACATAAAACATTGTATAAATTAAATGTCAAAGGTTAAGAATAGGCATGACTGTGTAATTAGGTTAAGAATTAAGATAGACTAGCGTTTTTAGAATTATTTGCACTTAGAGTAAGGACAGTGTCCAGTAGAGATAAGGAATATGTTTGTAAACTTCATATATCTTGGATCTTTTATCTTTACTGAAGATTAAACATAATTAGCACACTACTTTATATCTTTTTCTGGAATTACTTCCCTCTCTTACCTACTTTTGCGCTTAAGAAACATCCAGGCTGCCGACTTCTACCTTCCCTCAACCCCTCTTTTTCCTTCTTTCTCCCCTTCTACAATCACCTCTTCCACCATCCTTTGCCTTTGTGAATCCACAGTCACCAAATCAGCCAAAATATTGCCGCAACAAAGGAGGCCTAGGAAGAAAAATTCATGCTGGACAATACACATCTTTCAATATGTTTCTCATTCAACAAAACCTACGGCCCACAATTTGATTTCAACCCCCTACAACCTGAAACCTCTACCCCTTCCTGTTCCACCTTACTCCAACGCTGACAACCAGCCTTTATTCTCTGTAGATCCCCAAAAAACCCATATCTGGTGTTAAAAAGACCTAAAACTCCAACACAAACTAATTTCCCTAGGACTGGATTCTTCACCCCCGCTGCCCCTCTCCTCCCGATCTTTCGGAATCTGACACTCTAAGTATTGTAAGGAATCAATCCCCTCGGACATATGGAACCATTTAAAATCCACAGACCCCAAGCTAAGCTGGTATACATTCTCCTGACTCACTGAGAAAGAAGAGAAGGCTTCCCTACACAAGCAGAAGCCGATGCACCCCGCTCTCCGCCCACTAAACTCCCCTAGATCATCTCAAAGCCAAAACGCGGCAAACCACCTCTGAAGAATCTCCAGACAAACATTATCACACCCATGAAACCCACAGGCAAACTATCTCTATGAGCCAACACAACCTTAAGCAAGGTATGACACATCCAGGACAAAAGAACACCAGACGAAAGATGAAGAGCGACAGTCTTCCAGATGATATCAAGCAGGTAATGGAAGGAGGGATAACCTGTACAAGCCCTTACCTTCTCTTCTTATTACCATGGGTAGGAGGCATAGATCTAAATTGTTGGGGTTTTATACTCATGCGGAAGTTTAATTACTAATTTCTCCCTCGCATCTTTCAATCTGGTGTTTTCAAGAGACTCACTTCTGTCTTATTTGTTGTCCATTGCACCGTGGGTACAATTTATATCTTTCCAAAAAGGCTATCTTTGATCACGCCAGTAGAGGGAATACTAATTTGGCACACAACTATATACATTGTTAGTATTGTTAGGTGATTTGTAACCCTGGCATTGGTGCTAATTTTTTTTGGAAGGTGCTTATGGAAAACTACAGTATCGATTATTTTCTCATGGTACTACCTTCTTTGCCAGAAACGTCTAGTCTGGCAATCATGGACCACTGAATTCTTAAATATATATACTTTTATTTCTTTAAGCTTGCAGTTTTTGAAGGTTCCCTTGGTCTAAATGTCAATATTTGAGTGGAGATGTTCACCTCAATGGACATTGCAGTGATGATGGCTTCGATTTCAAAAATTGATTTTAAAAATAGATGTCACGATCCTGTTCCTTGGTGAAATGAGGGTGTTAGTCTTACCATTGTAGGACTCTGCATCTGTTCCATCAACGTCCTACTCGAAAGAATTTGGAGTCCCTCTGAAGTAGGGATGTGGTATCGAAAGAAAAATATCGATACTGTACTGGTAAGAAAGAAAAATATCAATAACAGTAGGTATTGGTATAAAAAAAAATTCTACAAGATGCTTTTTCACTATCCAAGTTCTTAAAAATCTTCCATTATTCACTTCTGGGAGGTGCCATTTTTTAACTACAATCGTTGTTCATATACTCTATAAAGATAGATTATCAACTATTGACAAACAATAGAAGAATGGATGCCCTGCCCTGCTTCATCTGCTTAAACAACAAATATAAACTTTTCTGCTTCGCCTGCTAGGGATACCCTCTACTGAGTTCATTGAGCTCATAAAATGCTTCTTTTGTTTAGTTTGCTCATCTATAAGGAGATAGTAGACTGGTCACCACTTGCTCCACTGCCCAGTCAGACATCAGGTCAGGTATTGCTAAACAAATATGAAAGAACAGCTATGATTATCATGATTAACTAAAAGAGATTGAATGCTGGAGTTGCTTCTTGCTTGTCATGCAGAAAATGAGTGAAAATTTGGAAATAATTTCATTAATTTTGTTCTTCCTCCACAGTCCATCATAGTAAACATTTAGTCTCAGCATGAGTGAAGATAACAAATTGTTTCCTTCTATACCAATCTGATACCACAGTGGGAATACTAATATAAGTAAAAGTATCAGAAAAAAGGTATTGAGAAAAAAAATAGTATCAAAAGGGAAATATCGATATTAGTAACGTATTGGTACTTTATTCACATCCCTATTCTGAATTATTAAAACTCAACCTCTGCCAATTATTCAAGAAAATAAAAAAGAAATTCTGAGACATTTTATTTCAATCCTTACAATTTATACTCTGTTACCAAGGTTTCGGATGATATTCATAAATTCGATAGAAACCACAAAATCACTATTCTAATACCTGCATTTGTGTATACAGGTCCACTTGTTTCTTCATTTGTCAAGATCGTCATTGCAATGTGTTTCATGCTTGTTGCAATCTCCAGCACTGGATCGAATACAAATAAGTTTGCTATGCATAGGTGAGACATGGAAAGCCATTCTATTGATTTTGATCAGAGTCTATAGAGTGGTTAGGTTCATAACGCCTCATCTTTTGACAAACTGACCAATACCTTCTCTCAGGCATGCAACACAGGTTCCGGTCCTGGTGACATCCATTTTAAAATAATACACTAACTGTGCCATGCTGGGTTGGAGCATCTTCTTGGCTTGATTTATCTAAAGGTCTTATCTATATTCCTGAGAGGCAAAATATTTTTTATATAAATAAACATATTTTATTCCCCAGCATTTAACATGTTTATCACAGGAATCTTGTGATTAAAATATACTCCAAGCAACTAGTTTCATTCTAGTCCCCATTTCAATCCTCCAGTCAGTATTTAAACCCTGAATTATTATTATTATTATTAGCACCGCGTCTTACTACCCATTCGGGTTATATGCACTTACGCTAATGTGTAATGGTAGGGTGATTCTGAGATGAAATGGAGGACCTACAGTTTAATGTGGAATCCGAACCACGGTGGAGGCCTGGCATTCCTCACATTCACAAGATGTCTTGTCAGAGGTGAAGGAAGGTTTTGGTAATCAGATAAATCTTTGTTAAACCCTGAAGTTTGCATACATCTTTCTAAGAGATGGATTAGCATTTCCTTTTCTAGTGAAGAAAACAAAAAAAAAAAAAGCTTACTAACCTACATTGACATTTTAAAATACTCATTCTGTGTATTTTACTTATTTTTACACTATTTATTAATCAAACTTTTTAACAACATAGTAATCTTAATTAAGAATTCCATGAAGGAATTTAATGTTCATATATGATTAGAGTAATTGTGATAGAGTTTAAAAAAAAAGATCATACCTTTTATAGCTCACTTTACAACTTCTAAATAGGATTATCATTACATTTTTGTCTTGACAAGGAGGTAATAAGACTTTGACTTCCCTTCATCTTCTATTCATTGGCTATTTAAATTACACTTCTATGTCGTGCTCTAGGAAGCTACAATCAGAATTAATCAAGGGTTGCTATTTAGTATATTAAAGGTAATTATTATTCTAGTTGTTTTTGCAATTTCTTTTTAATTTCATTGATTTGTTTCTTAAACTCTTTAAAATATTATGTATGCTAACTTATGAAAATAATGAATACTTAATACTAAATACTGATAGTTAAACTTGTGATATTGCTTTAAGAAGGTTTGGAGATATAACTACAGTTTTTGACTCACATTTCATATTATGTTACTTTTATATTTATATTTTTGGTACCAAATAAAAATAAAAGCAAAAACTACTTGTAAACTAACAAAGATAGTAGCTTCCATAACAAATAATGTATGATTCAAACAATATATATCTTCTTTTAGATGTTTTTCTATTCTCAGGACTGACAAATCATCCAATCTGTTTTCAGAATTTCTTAAAAACTTTTCAGTAACGTGTATCATTTCTTCAATTAGCATATCCTCTTTTTTATTTTGTCTAGACTTGTTAAAATTGTCTCTTTTTTTTCTTTTGCCAAAAGATTCATATTTTCTTACTTTACCATAGTAATCAGGGTGATCACAATAATTTGGTTGACAGGATGGAAGACAAGGTGTCACAAGGGCTTTGAATTGAACTATATCTGAAGTTGGAAATTTGAAAGCATCAAATGGGGCTTGAACAACCTTTGCATCATTTAAACTAGAAATAGCTCCCATAATAGTAGGGTCTGTTGGACAGCCTAAGCTATCAATTAAAAGAATTTCACTGGTGTCAATTCCATCCATTGCTATGAGCTCTCTGACAAAGATTTGGTACTGAGAATCTCTATCAATGATATCAAAACGAAGACTAAGTGCATCTCCTACTTGAGCTGTGTTAATATCTTCACCAAATCGATCAGTGATCCGCATTGTGACTCTTGGTGATACAATATATGAGCTCTCTTCTTTATTGCTTGTTTCAATATTGCCAGTCACTTCAAGCTCCACACCATGGCCGATACTGTTGTTTTGAAAATTGTACAAACATCTAAGAGACAAACCCACATCTTGATTAGTCACAATGTGGTCATGGTGCTGAAAAATAAAAATAAAATTAATTAATCTTATGTTATTACCGCCAAAATCTTAATTTATCTTATATATTTCAAAACCTTGGTTAATGTTAGGCTTATAGCTATTTGTTTTCTGATGTTCTAATTGTGACTTTTCTTCACATAAATACAGTAATGCAAACATAACATTATAATTTTTAGTGATTTTTGTAGTGTTTATTAATAAACTTATGCTTATGTTCCAAAATAGTAGTACGTGTAGATGATATTAGAAAAAGATTTTTTTAAAGCTGTTGCCATTTTGGAATACAGTATACCCTCCTACATCCGACCTATGAATATCCATCTCCACGGCATATTCGACCGACTACCTTAAGACATTTTGTGGCCAAAGAAGTCAGGGCCATGATGTCATCTTTGAATCATAAAAATATTACAGACTGTTTTCACCAGCAATAAATCTTTGTTTTCTGATCAAATATTTTGTTTTGTGTTGCCTTAGTTAAATTGTAGACTGTGTGTAAAAGCTAAACACTTACATATTACATGTGAATATTTTTTTTAAAACCATAATATTTCATGTTTTTACTGGTTTTTTGTATTTTGGTAAAGTTTCTTTTGCTCATTTTATTATCCAACCTTTTGTGTGTTCTGACCATGTCCCGGTCCAATGAGTAACATAAGAGGGCATTCAAGTATTATGTAAGTGAGTGCCTTAGGCGGGGGGTCAGAACAATGGTTATACAAGCCAGAGAAAGACGGGCAAAATTGAGGGAGGGAGTATCGCAAGCAGCCTGGACTTTGAGCAGCTTCAGACAGCAATGAAGATGCTGAGTGGCTAAACGAGGAAGAAGTGGAAAAGCTTATAGAAGTAAGCCAAAGCTTGAGTGACCTTGCTCCCCTGAATATAAACATCAAAATTGCAAGTGTTGAGATGTGGATTCAAGGACCTCGGTCATCGGATTAAATGGAGTTTAGGGTATGGTTTTTTTATAAATATTATATTCATGTATTCACTTATAATACTTTTTTTTATAACTTCAATTAAAAGTAAATTAAAATTTTAAACTCTTATAATGTTTTAACTTGTTTTCATTTTACCTGTTTAATAAATTTAAATTCATTGTATACCAGTGTTAATTGTCAATTATTTAGCAACATTAATTTACACCTCTATGTTAACTATTACCAGCTGTTTATAAATTGCATGAATTTTTAATTTTTTTTATCATCACTTTTTACTACCTGTTCAGGCTATAGGCAAAATTGCATGAAAAAAAGAATGGCTATTCCTGTGAACAAATGAAAAGAAAAAAAAAGTTGACAAATCCTACGTAATTAAGAGGCAGGGGGGTCAGGTATTTGCTTATTTGTGCTTACAAGGGGGGTGTGAGAAGCTAAAAATGGTCAAAAATGTGCTTACGTAATACTTGAACACCCCCTTATCGGGTCTCACTGTATTACCATAAATCATAAAAAGACATTATAACCCTTTGTTTATCTTTAAATATATTTGAGTTATTTAATTTTGTTCTAGTTAAATAATATAGTAAAATAAATTGACTATTTGGATCACAAAAAGAAAATACACTAATTTATATAATATAACTGACTATTAAGATGCCAAATATTTTAAAGTCGTTTTACTTTTTTAAATATTGCAATTATTTATAATGAATTAATTTAAAAGTAGAAACATTCAAATTGACTCCCACCTAATTTACTTTTTAGATTACATTAGAGCAGTTAATTGCTTTTAAGTGGTAAAATAAGAACATTGCTGTTACTAAAGCAAGAAAGGTTGTTAATTTAGGTGTTTTTTTAAAAAAAAACTAGTGCACATTATATGATGAGATTTTTTTTAACACTGCGTCTTATCTGTTTGGACTGTGCATTATAATTATCTTGAAAAACTATTTAGTTACTATATTAATAAAAGAAATTCCTTTGGAAACTTTGTGTACTTCTTTCTTGTCTTGTGATTATTTTTTGTCAAACCAAATCAGTCAAAATTAAAACGTTCTTTTAGGGGAAAACAAAACTATTGCTGTTAAAAGGAATGGCTAAAGCAGCTAGTATGTAATTATATGTCACTAGCACTTACTCCTTTTTATAATGGATCCCAAACCAAACTTTTCATGCCTGCCAGTTGGAATTAAATCTATAAGGACAATAGTTGAGTGGTTTTGATCAAGGCAATCCTCCTTAACAAATCGTTATCACTTTTTTTAGTAATTTCCAAATTCACTTTTGTGGCTGCATGGTTTAAAGCATTATTCTTGCAGTAGACTAGACTGCCAATGATGGGGAGATCGAGGTTCAAATCTTGGTCGAGTGTACTGAGGGTGGTTTTACAAAATCGTTTTTAACTCTCCCTCCATGCAAATGCTGGTACACTTTCTCTAAATATAATAATCCTCGTCCCTTACACCATTAGCATAACTATAACATAAGCGTAAAACCAAACAATGCTAAAAAAATTCCACATGTAATAATTACAAAAAAGTCATGCGTTTCACTCATTATTTTGGCATTTACTTCAAAATGCTATAATACATTAATTTTACTTAGCACACAGTTTCATCATCTAGTATGCTACTACTAGGCCACAGACAAGATATACACCAGACCCACAGCCTCCAGATTCAAATGGTTGCCCTCTGTGGGAGAGCTTGAGTCCATCAACTCTGGTATCGCTAAGTGCCATTAATGGGTATTAGAAATAAAGCTCATTTTAAACATGGTTTCACTAGAAAGAGGACACAAATATCCATCTCAAGTCACTTGGCTGGTTTCCACAAAGCTAGTTTCATGTAGCGATCCAACCCCTTAAAATAATCCTACCTTGCAAAGAGCTTAAGCAGACTGCTCATCACAATTACAGTGATCCTTTTATTACAAACATGTTAAAAGTGAGTTTTTTAACAACAGCACATTTTGAAGTGTTTTTTTCACTGAGCATTGACACAAGCAAACCCCAGCATTGGTGGACTAGCCTGGTTCAAGAGGCGCAGCGAAACTTCCGTAAAGCTAAGGATGTGGTATATTCTGGTCTGTGTACTAAGATAACCAATAATACAAATAATCCCTATCTATAACTATAATAATATCATACTCTTAATTTGAATAAGCATGTATTTCTTCTAAATCAATACACTGAAAGCTGTAAGTTACTTTGTTTTATCAGATAAGCAATTTTTTAATTAGTTATGAAATTAATAACCAATACTACACGCTTCAGTTTAGGTACTCTTTATAAAATTGGTTGTTTCCCAACTTTCCCATCAGCCTTTAGGCTATGCACGTAACTTTGACATTTTTTAACAGTTGTAAAGCATATGCATGTGTGTGTATTCATGTTTAGAAGAGGAACAAAAATCATACCTAACTTTTAAAGAAATAATGTCAACAAACTTATCTGCCCCTGTAAAATAAAAGTGTATTAATACACTCTTGCATAATACAAAGGGGTCACATTTTCTTTTATAAAATACTCGGGGAAAATTTTATTGTTGTTTAACATCATATTTGTGAACTTACTTTTTACACAACATGCATTAAAATAAAGGTAAAATTACCTGAATTATTATTTCAGTGCCGAATCTACCAAGCGGATTTTGTTTTACATCACAGTTTAAGTCATTGTAGCCTAGACGAAGGTCAAATTCTAAACTGTTGACGACATCAGTAACACATGAATTTGGGCGTGTTTTGGAGTAAACTTTACCATTAAACACTTTATTAGTCTTTATTCTTGCTAGAATATCTGTTGCTCTACATTCTATAGTGACATTGAAGCAAGAGGCAAGTTGATATGTGATCACATCCTCCAGATCTAGATAAGGTTCATCAATGTGGTGAAGGCTTGCTGTTGCGTGATGAGACAACCGGCACACATTGTCACCTGCCATGTCAAAGTCAAAAGTATGGCAACGGAAATCTTTGGTATTCAGGCACAGTTGACGACATGCCTCAAAGTTGGACACATCTTGATGAACGGAATCCACAGTTTTAAGAATATTTCCATTCACTTTTATAAAACCACACAAAGTATTGGGATCACTAACACAGTTGGACTCAAGATAATATGTATTTTCTTCTTCAACCAGAAAGTCTGCATCATTGACAGTGAATCGATCTTTATCACTCATGGCACACTGCATACTTTCTTCATTATAGTTGGAAGACCTAAAATAATGTATTGAAGAATATTAAAAATCTATATTTTAAAAAGCATGATAAATCTAATTTATAGTTTCAAAATTTAATACATCAACATTTAATTTGTATTGCATAAAATTAAATACAATAGTTTCATATAACATCACATAATAATAGTAGATATTAATATTAGGATTTGAAGGCCATAACTCTAGAACATAGTCCGTATAATAGTGCCATCAATTGGCACATTTGTGATACCCTAGATACAGCTTGATCAGCAATATGAATGATAGAGACAGTATTTCGAAACTAGTGAACCTGGCGTAAGCGTACTACAGAATGCTCTTATGCTACAAGTTTTACGAATACAATAAATGACTTTACGGAGTCCACATTAATTTGATGACTATGAGCACTACTGTGATGGTCTTCAAGATACCTTGGAATATCTAATTAGTTTAGACGATATGATTCACGATTTAAGGATGAAGAATAAAACGTTGTAATATAACGTTTTTAGTTCATCTTTATCTCTTGAAGAACTGAACCAATACTGGACTCTCCCCTTTAATATATTTTAAACACATGAAATACTAAGCTCATCTAGTCTTGTTTACCTCTGACAGGAAGGTCAAAGTTCAAATCCCGGGTGGGTGTTACTGAGAGTGGTTTTTCCTTATTGTTTTACCACTCTTCCTCTACACAAATGCGAGTACATTTTCTCTGTATTATGCCCCTCTAATCCTTACTCCATTAGTATAGTTGAATGACAGCCTGAATTCAATCATTTTACAATTTAAGTAAGTTCTCAAATGTATTTTCCCTGAACAGGTTCCAATAATCGGGTACATCTCACTATTTTATTGTCCAAGAAAGCTTGACCCAGGTCAAAGAAATTACTGCACTTACATAGCTCACCTGCATATAAAAGAATCCTCTTGAAGGCAAAGCTCCATGCATTCATGCCTTGAGCTTACTCTTTCCATATGTCTTTGAGATACTAGAAGTTTGTGATTTTGCACTATTTCATAAGTCCATGAACGACCACAATACCTTGAATTATGAACACAGACTTTTTGTGCAAAAAGTGAGAAGACTGGAAATTGTGACTTTGTGAAAATACCTGAAAAAACATTGAGTTTGTGTCACCAGTACATTGTGAAGGGCTCTTAAAGTAAAATTGTACATGCAAAATGTTTTCTCAAGTAATTTGTTCAACCCAATTATTAATACACTATTCTTCTTTCATTATAAATCAGAGATAAAAGCAGGTCACATTTTTTTACATGAAATGTATACAACTAGATAGACAATAACAAATAAGCAGAGCTCTAAAATAAAGTATAATTTTTATAGTATTGTTTAAGTGCTACACACCATATTTATTATACATTTTAACTAACCACAACTTTCTCTAGCTGATGGAATTAGGAAGGTGAATTTTGAGTAAATGCATCCAAATTTGCTTTGCCCAGGATAGTATTTAATACCAAAACAGAGAAAGATGTGTTGTGTGTTGTGTGTTTATTAGTGGGGCATATTGAGTTGAGACACCAGAACACATCCTGAAAACAAAGAATTTCAGAAAAAAATTGTTTTTAGGGAGAAAGAAAACAGCATTAGCTATTTTTGGTTTGGTGAACATCTCAAGGTTATTTTGAGGTTAACTTTGTTTTTTAAATGAAAACATAATTTTTAACAGCATTTTATTTTACACAGCAAAAAAAATAACTTTTTTTTTCTGAAATATATTTTATTTGACATCATTTTTTGAAGATATTTTAACTTATGTTTTTTCTGGGATATTTTACCAAAAACCTTTTACTCTACACTAATAGTGTATCAATGTTAATGATCACCATTTTGAATGTTTATTAAGTTAATATCATAAATAAAATTGCTTTTAGCATAATAAAGAATCACAAAATAATATAATAAAAAGCTCTTGAATAAAAATTATAAGAAATTTAAGTTCAAATATCTTCAAAAATTGATGTCAAATAAAGATATATTATAGGTTTACATTAAAAACCAAAGTTTGAAACAATTTTTTTCTAAAATGGTTTGTTTTCAGGATATTCTGGTGTCTCAACTTGAATGCTCACCCTATATATATAATTATCGGCAGTGAGGGTGAGTTTCAATTTATGTGTGTGTGTGGGTGTGTGTGCGCGCGCGCGTACATACACATCTATCTACATATCTACTTTGTCAACTGTGAGCTTGAGTTTCAATTCAAACCAGTGTGTGTGTATACACACCCACTAGTATAAATTGAAACTCAGCTTTACTGTCGATAAAGTAGACCCCCTGATAAAAATAATTATTACCAAGCCAAATTTAGTTAACTAAGATTACCAGCATGTTTTTTTATAGTTTCCTGTTAACTGTTTACTATAGAGAAAATTTCCCGATATATTTTATATATTAATGTTCTTGAATTATTATAATAATGAAATATTAGAAGAAAAATATTTTCCTTTACATAATTGTCTCTGACAGCTTCACACTCAGCCTGAAGTGTATGATCAGGGGTCATATTGAAAATATACTTGATTTTATTTTTGATACTGTATATAATGGAAATATACTTTAATTTTGAATCAGAAACTGGAAAAATATTAAGGCTCTTTTCATTGAGTGAAATGTTGTCTACAGCAATTTGCATCAACATTTTGAGAATCTTAATATTTTTAATTTGAATAATACTGATATAACTAGTTTGACCACACATTTAATACTCACATTCTGGTATGTCTTGTTTGCTACATAAGTAGTTGACCTTGTAGATGATCTTGCGGTGGAGATGTTTGTCTCTCTTGTCTATTCTTGGTCTCTACCCTAACCCTCCTCTGCCCCCACCCCCCTCCTCTACATGCTAGAAGAAAAAATAGATATTTGTTTTGACTATATTATAATTCCAATGGCACAGTACCCTCTTTGTTGTGTTCTTCATTTCATCCCTTCCACCCCACTCCCCCCAAAAAACCGGTTCGCAAGCTTGGCTGATTTGAGTACTCTGCAGAGCCATATTGTTTATCTTGTTACCTTGCCCCTTAATCTTATGATGAAATTACAAATCCTTTTTGTGAATTCGCGTTAGTGTTGAACATGGATGCTATTTATGTTCTCATTAGCCTAAACAAGAACAATAGCCTTGTGTTGTGTGTTTAAGTAGTTAACTATTCGCGAGAGCACAATTGCAATGATGGCTGAAAAGTTGGACACCAATATATTTTATAGTAATAACTATCATCATTGGAAGTTCCAAATGAAGTATGTCCTACGGACAAAAGGAGTATTTGGTTTACCAAAAGCCATTGTAAAAAACGGGCAATCAGACAAAGAGAATGAACTTGAGAAGTAAAATATAAATGATGCAATTGCAATATTTACTTTAACTATAATAGTGGAACTGCCGCAAATAACAATATTCGAACATTACTACTCTTTAAACAAAAGAAATAACAGACGTTATAATTTATCTTCAAACCAAAACTTAAAATGAGCAAATTGTTAGTCTATGAATTTTCATCAATATGGTATAAAATGGATACTGACTCCATTGCAAAGAATATTGTTAAGACAGAAAATCTCGTGTGGCAAATGAGAGAGACCAGTAATAACTTATGATAGTACTAAAAATATTGCTATGGTAGTCTAACCTCCAAATATTTAAATTTTAGAAAATTTTATGGTAAAGGAAATTGATAAAATATTTTTTTAATGGAAAAATATATTAACAAGTGTAGATTTAATTAATAAAGTCCACTTAGGAAAGAGGAAAGATGTGGTAAGAATCCAATGCACAAAGTATTATTGTATAAATAGTCAAACACACATTTTAACACAAAGTGAGTAATATTTCGGCATTGTTGCCTTTATAAAACAAAAGGAGAATAGGGAATACACTTTACACAAACACTAAATTATTTCATTTTGATTTTTAAACACATTACACAAACACTAAATTATGCAATTTTGATTCAAAATTGAATAGCTTAGTGTTTGTGTAAAGCCTATTTTCTCTTCTCTTTTTGTTTGATAAAGGCAACAATGCTAAAACATAACTCAATTTGTGTTTAAATATTTCTTCTATAGAAGATAGAAATAAAATGTCACCTTCGTGCATTGGATTCTTCCCCCATTTTTCCTCTTTCACTGGGCGGGCTTTATTAACTAAATTTACAAATGTTGTGGTAGTTTATTTTTCTTTATTCTTATCAATTTCCATTATTATAAAAATATATAGCCATAGGGCCACCTCATTGTTAAACAAATGATTCCAAACGTGACTGAAAACACTAACAGTGTTATTCTTGGAAACAATTAAAATTTCTTCAGTAAGTGGAAGGGGAACTATTAAAATTCAAAAACTAATAAAAGGTAAGTGGTAGTAACACAACGTCGATACAACCTTTCTGTTATATGCGCCCGCATCGCCTAAGGGGTATTCTATACGTCCGTCACGCTGACGCCTGCCTGCAATTTTCTTAATCTACACTAGACGTTAAGCGCAACGTTTTTGAAGGCGTGAAAACGCGATGAAAGCGCTAAACTGCGTTTTTAAGGCAGAACTGCTCAGTTCAATGGTGTGTTCTTCAGTAAAATGGATGTCATGCAAATAAGATCCATCTTTTGCGAGAATATAATGAATAATATAAATTAAACTATTAAAAATAATAAATTGGTGGCTGCATTTAAATTTAATATATAAACATTCCCGTGTCAAACATAACAAATCATACATAAACTGTCACTGAAACAAACATAGCAATGCGAGCGAAGGCCGAAGTTCCTTCTTGCAGCAGCCATTAAAAATCTCCAGTGCTGCAAACGTCAACGTTGAAAGCGCCAGACGCCTAGATAACGCCGACACACTGGGTGCTTAAGATGCACTTATAGAATGAATCATGCGCTAAGTAAGGTGGACAGCCCTCTAACAAGCCAAGGCATTTAGGCGATCTTCTGTTCTGACACGACCGCAAGCAGGGCTTCCCGAAGCTCTTCGATAATTGAAGGGGTGGGGGTAGAAGGATGTACTGCTTTTTTATATGGATTCTTCACCCCTTACCCCCATAATGCATATTATTATGAAAGGATTTCTTACACTACATAGGCCTAGAGTTTAATTTTCTTCAAATAATGACCTCAACAGTTCTTAAATATCTGTCAAGGATGTCCTGAAATTTAATGACAACTTTTCCTCTTCATTTAAAAAGTTTGTCATCTAATGCCGCTATGCTTAAACCAGATATTAAAGAACTGTTGATATAATGATGCGAAGAAAATTAAATTCGATGTTTGTACTGAAGCAATATTTTATTTATTTTGGTCAAAAAAAGGTTTTGTTATAAAACTGCAAACACACTGGCTTTTTCTTGAGATTCCTACATCCCCACCTTAATACATGGAAGCAGTTTTAAAACTATGTGAATTTTCATGGTTTATCAAGCGTCTTCAAAATAAGTTAATAAGTTAAAAAGCTATTTAAGACAAACACATATAACGCAAAGTCTCATTAAATTGTCCCTCCCCGTTTTACCATACTTCTTGAGGATTCTTGGCTATTGGAATTTTTAACATTAATGAAGTATAGCTGAGAGAGGTAGAATTTAAAGGCAGTGTACCTACATTCACGTGGAACGAGAGTGCTATTATTGAGCAAAAACCACTTAGCTCTGGAGGACCTAGGTCAGAGATAACTATAAAGTTGTCAGTGATAGTAACCGAAAGGTGTGTTAGGGGGACATTTTCCCTTGATCACGAAATTTTTATAACGTGTTCAAATATGTTGATATTAAAAATAAAAAAATATAATTTGACTAAGCGGGAATGATGGGGTAGGCCATGTAAGATGGGATTAAATGTTGTAGACCAATGTGTTAATAAGAGAAATATTAAAGGCCATTACACACCTGGCATAGCGTGCATACGTGGACGTACGCTAGCTATATTTTAAAATATCGTTCGCTAGATTAGTAAATGGGAAGGTTCACACTGGCATCTCCGACTAACGCTATGCCCGCTATATATAGCAAGCATCTGCCTGACGAACGAATTTTTGGTAACATATAGCCGCTATGTTTCTGCCGGCGCATGCGTACTAGCCGCCTAGAGACCACGTCGGCTCCAAAACAGAGTAAAAAAAGATGTGCTAAATAGCATTTTCACAGCCGAGGAAGAGTTCGAATATATGAGCGACGCCTCTCTTCGCTTCACCCCCACCCCACCATCGCAATATTTACAATAGCCTAACACTTCCCAATCATCCGGCACAGAACTAAGTAATTTTTCTAACAATAGCAACCATCAATTTTTGATACTATCCAACCGACCCCAATCATCTCTTTCCCAAACGAGCACATTATTATACAGAATGAACAAGGAATTAACTATTGAATATAAACAAATAAATGTTAATAATCATATAGGTATCAAAATAAAGGATTTTTTAGATGTATGATTAATACAGATCCACGTATTTGCATCAAATATTGTATTTCCTAAATGTATGTATGTATGTATGTATGTATGTATGTATGTATGTATGTATGTATGTATGTATGTATGTATGTATGTATGTATGTATATGTATGTATGTATGTATTACCACTTTTTATGTAAATATGAATAAATTGAAGTTTTTCTTACCTTAAGCAGATAAATAGTCTTTCTCTACTGCTAACACCCGCCTCGGTGGCGTAGTTGGCTAACGCGCGAGTCGTGTTGAACTACTCGACTGCTGAGGACGGGGAGATCGAGGTTCGAATCTCGGTCGGGTGAACTGGGGGTGGTTTTTCCTAAATGGTTTTCCACTCTCCCTCCACGCAAATGCGGGTTCACTTCCTCTAATTCAACCTTCCCAATTCCTAATCCATTAGAGTGATTAGTACTTAAAGCGTATAACCCGAACGGGTAGTAAGACGCGGTGCTAAGTATTGTTATTATTATTATTATCTACTGCTAACTTCCTTCCTGAAGTGCGTGTATGTTTACTTTATATATGTGTCAATGAATCCCAGAACTTCTTCAAATCGGTCTTTACTTAATTTAAAATATGTTTTAAATCTGTCATATCTAGTTCGTGGTCACTTCATTAGGAGGTGGTATCCACCAACCGATTCCCTTTTCTTATTTATTGGATGAATCCACTTAGTTCTTTTTGTTAACGAATACAAAAGTGCCAGTTGATCATCGCTACTGCTGGAGTCTTCATTGAACCAAGGCAGACAGGATAAAAACCCTCGTTCACACCCGGCACTCAAGAGAACAACTTGAATCATACTGACTCAGAGAAAGTCCTGGGGCTGCTATACAAGCTATATAGCCTGGCGGTGTGAATTGTACATAACTTGCATTGTGGGAATAGCGTGCGTCCGCGAACACACGCTATGCCCGGTGTGTAATGGCCTTAAGAGTTTTAAGAATAAAAGAGCAACTGTGACTTGGTGTTGTATGGATGTCGCTGAAGGGAAGGGAGTATGCAAGGATAGGGAAGTGTGGAGAAAGTTAGTAAGGATGGATTAAGTACGACTTTTTTTTTTAGCTATGATCACAGTTTCTTGCCTACCCCGTAAGGAAACGGCGTGTTTAGGTATGTATTTATTTTATGTATGTATGTGTGTATGTATGTATGTATGTATGTATGTATGTATGTATGTATGTATGTATGTATGTATGTATGTATGATGTGTATGTATGTATGTATGTATGTATGTATGAATAAGCAGAAACCGTTGAGAATAATTTTACCTTTTTCAAATATAATACAAAGTATACGAAACAGCTTAGTTTTGTATATATATACCGAACGATTAGTAAGAGGTGGTGCACAAAAAATGAAGTTTTATCAAATAAAAGAGAGAACGATCAGGTTTTTTATTAATTATGAAAAGTATTATTTTTATCTTAATGTTTGAAAAACTATAATAATACTTTAAAATAAAGTTTCATAAAAATGCTGTTATTATACTCTCATGCGTTTTCCGCTCATACCATATGATTTTTCATCAAATTGAATGAGAAAATAGAGCTATTTAAGAGGATAATACACCATGTACAAATATTACTGTTTTCACCCATATAATTCACCTAGTCCTCTTAGAAATCAGGTGTGTGGTTGAATTTGAACTGCCGAGAATAAATTACTAACAAAGCTACTAAATAAGTCATTATAATTAGATTTAAAACAATGAAAACTCTTTCTTAAAGCATAGCTTAAACATATAAGTCTATTTCATAAGAATTGGCCAAAGTGTTATGCAAACACATTATAAGAGGGTCAGGGAAAGAGGCTTGACTTGAGTTCGTGTATCTCCTTTTAAAAAAACCTGACAGACTTGGAGTAGTTCAGGTAAAGCTAACGCACTTATGTTATCGTGCGGACTTAGGTAGCCAGTCTTGTATAGACTACTCTGATTTGCCGATGACAACGATGTCAGCGTTCAAATTCTGTCTGAGTGCACGAAGGAACTTTTTTAATTAAAGGCGTCCCAACCTTCATTCACACCAATGTTATTACATTTCCTATAAATCCTCCCTACCCCTTTTGTGTAAATGTGTGGAAAGTCCAGACGCTGAGCACAGAAAAAGAGAGTAAATATGCTAAGTGATTAATACTTAATTAACTCAGTTGATAAAGTGTGGACTAAGTTCTAATGCATACCTATTAACAAAAGCAATACACTGTAGCAATACCGACACTTTTAATTAAAAGTCTGCAAAAATGTAAATTAGAAGGAAAAAAAAGTGTGTGTACCTGTGTCCACGTTCGGTTTGGTGTCGAAGAGAACACAAAGGCCGGTCTCATAATTGACGGCATAACAGGAATGATGATTTCTGCATCTCCTGATACAATCCTCTAGGACCACAATTCCTTGCTTCGTCTCCAAAATGTGCTCAGAATCACTGTACGCAAATCCCGTCACTAACTCAAACGTGATGTCTTCGGAATAGCAATGGTCAGGTTCGGCTCGTTTCAAACTGAGAACGGACAATAGAAGACCGATGAGGAACAAGGACATCTTCAGGGAATCGTTCACCTCCTTTGTCGCCGCTAAAGTCAACAATGACTCGAGCGAATCGAACCGGTGGGAAGATTTGATCGCTGTGCACCGTTCTTAATTTGGTGGGGGAAGGGATGGGAGGGATATGGCATGGAACAAGAAGACCAAGAATGAAGGCTTAGTGTACCACTTTCTCGAGGTATAGAAGTTTCCAACGAAATTCTTTGGTAAATTAGTTAATAGCATTTTTTTTAATGTTTAGGACCACCAAAAAATATAATTAATTAATATTTTACTAGCCACAGTAATAACTGTATGATGTGTTTTAAATAAGATTAATATCAACATTTGTGGGCACGGGGGATAAAACGTCAACCTCGTCTGGTCTGCTTTGCCGGTGACCAGGCGGCCGAGGCTCAAATCGCTGACAGGTGTTTTCAACTAAATGGTTTTCCCCTCTACCTCCACTTATATGAGGGTACCTTTCCTCTGCAATTCTACATACCTGATCCTTACCACATTTTTGTAAATTTACGTTTATCCCAGTTGGTTAGTAAGACGTGGTACACTAATAATATATAATAATAATGGAAATCGTCTATCATTCTTCTAAAAACTTTACTGTATTGAATAAAAAATACTACATTAATTTATAAATACCGAATAAGAGTGTATATATGCTCGTAAATTTTAAATTAAAATTTGGCAAAGGTATTTTTATAACTTTATATAATTCACGTTTATTGAGAATGTAGAATACGAATATTATGACATGACCAGCAAATTTGGCCACCCGATGAGTCGACTCTGAAGATCTCGGACTGACTCGGTTAAAACCTAATACCAGCAGTTGTTTTTTAAAATTGCGTGATGGTTACTCATAATATCTTGATGAAAGGTCCTATTCCTTTCCTAAGATTTCAAATAGATTTTCCTGTCTCAATAACTCAGATAGATAAATAGTTGGGTAGAAAATTAGTGACTACAAGAAAGGGTTTGTTAAACTATTAGTTATGTTTTTCTGCCCCATGTCTTAGGCATACTACCCGTCAGGGCTGTTTACATATTTACAAAACTGCAGTAGGATGAGTAAGGTTGAATTTAGAGGAACTAAACCAATATACCTTATTAATACTGACTCCTTAGATCGCGTGACCATCGGTGCGTGTCACAATTAGATTGTTATTAAAACATTTCTACGATATAAAATTAAGGTTATTTGATAAAGGCCTATTCACATAGTCAACAGCAAGTTCTGGCAGCCAAGTAACAATCAGAATGTGGAACTGTAAAACGCATAGCCAACCTAACAAAATCCAAAATAATTTAACACAATTTAATAAAACCAAACCAACGTAATGCCTAGCCTACGCTTACCTAAGAGTACCCTGGATACCATAAAATAGAAACCAAAGATTAAAGATAAGTTTTCTTCTTTTAATTCATCCGCATAACTTGCAACTGAGACGGAAAAGAACTCTATATGACAATAATAATAATTATTAGAATAAACTATCTCTAAATAAATTTTTAGATAATAAATATTAAAATACTTACTTACACTCATTACTGTGCCCAGCCTGTGGCCTGGGTCAGTTTTGTATTCAAATCAAATATTAAAATAATGTGTGTATGTATATATATATATATATGTGTGTGTAATGTGTATATAGGCTTTTTTTTTAATATCTACTATGTTATTTATTTGCTACTTCAGCCGTAGCCAAGATAAGATCCCAACCGCCAGCAGCCAAGAAAATATTGAATGCCATTTAAGAGGATTTTTGTAATTTTTAATGGTAACGTAAGACAGGGTTTTGAATTTAAAAAAACACTCAAATTTGCTAAATTAATACAATACTCTTTGGCTCATGAGTAATACCATAGTAAAATGTTTAAAAATCATTTTCAAAAGCTAGAAATATTTTGATGCCATTTGCTATTTATAAACCAGCTACAGTAGCCGCATGGTTTCTTTGATGCTGACTGACAATTCACAGCTGACTTCTGACAGTCAACATTTAGGTATAATACCTAAATTTTGACCGTTAAAAGTAACAGCTGCTAAACACATGTTTTTGCAGAGTATATGGTTCGGCGTAGGGATACATAATTTGGTCTGGTGACTTTTCAAAGCTTTTAGCTGTCAGTCAGCACCAAAAAAGCCATGGGGCTACTGTAATTAGTAATTACAGTTTTCATATGCATATATAAATTCAGTATGGGGGATTTTTTTTAACCCAATGCTAGAAATAATTGATAATTGTTAAATATATTTTATTTTATCATAGACTTCATGTGTTGACCTCACTGGTCTCCGGGTAAAGTGCTCGACTCAGGACCCGAAGTTCTTGGGATCAAAACCAGCCAGTGTCGATGGATTTTTCTTGAAATATAATAATCCGTAGCACAACATCCATAGGAGGGAAAGTAGCCTGAAAGGTGTGTGAAAATACCTGCCCCGGAAAAATTGATAGATCCTTTCACGCTCGCTTGTAGGAATTAAACAGAGCAGGCAATGGGGAATCACCACACTTATCTTGTACATTAAATTTATATCAACTGGTGTGGCTAGCACTAACCAGCCGAAAAATTGAGTGCATGCCTAGCTCCAGATGGATAATAATTACTAATCACATTAAACCAACTTTGTAGTAGCTGACTTAAGAGGAGAGTTCTATGCCTTCGAAAATACTAGCTTTGGTAACTCTACCGGTCCGAAACTAGGTCAAGTCGAGGTTATTCAGTCCTAACCTAGTGCGAGAAATTCTAACTTCCATCAAAGCGGGGTTCCTGGCGTTACATTTTCTTGGCTTGGGAAAGTCTCCTTAAAAACAATAATTTACTTAAATGTCACCTTTCCTCCCTCTTCCTTCTGTGGGCCTATTTCATCAGGATGGGATGTGGCCGAAGATGGAGGAAGTGACTGGGTTCTGATCATGTGGGCTAGTTATTGACGTCCGGCTTGGGTTTTTATTGTACTACATACTATGTGCTATCGCAAAACGTGATGCTGATAATAAATATTAGAGGATTTGTAAAACTTAATAGATTTACTTAGAAACTCGTGAAAGAACGACGTATGCAAGGAATGCTTAACCAATGGCCTGACTGACCTCTAGGAATCCTACACGGTTTATGAACCCCGGTACTCTGGGCTCGATGGTAGCCCTCCAATACACGTACTGATGATCCGGCGTCCTAACCCACGTAGCCCCAAAAACGGGCAGAGTGACCCCCTAGACTCGATGGTGATTAGTCAGCCATGTTAGCACGAAGACATTACTATCTATCCCGCCTCCTAGCCGGATTTACCAAGAGGAATGCTGATACGCTGTTTATGTTGTCAGCGCATATGTTTACCAGCTAATCACAACAACTTGCAATACTCGCTTTGTCATTCAGAATCCAGTACACAACAAAAAGTTAAACAACCACACGTCTCAATACAGGCCATGTCGATTTCATAAATATCGAAATGATAGCTACTCAAAATGCCAATTTATTCACATCGGCGAGCTCGTGATCTAAACGGCAAGCTCTGGTTATACTTTGATTGGAAAGTCGAATTTTGTATCCTGGTCAAATGTACTGATGTGTGTTTTTCCTGAATGGTTTCCCACTTTCCCTCTAAAATAAATCTTTCTTAGCTCCTTGTTCAGGTTATTTGTGTCTGCACTGCTCACGCTAGTGAGTTATGGATGAGGAAGGTTAAATTTAGAGGAGGTGTACCCATATTTGAGTGTAGGAAGAGTGTAAAACCATTTATAAGAAAACGCCCGAACGGGATAGAACCCCGATCTCCTCCCCGTCTCCCGCCTCGGTGGCGTAGTTGGCTAGCTCGCTAGTTTCGTGTTGAGTTATACTGCCTAGAACGGGGAGATCGAGGTTCTAATCTTAGTGGGGTGAACTGGGGGGCGGGGTTCCTCTCTCCCTCCACGCAAATGCGGGTTCACTTCCTCTAAATCCAACCTTCCCTAATCCTAATCCATTAGCGTAATTACTACTTAAGCATATAGCCCAAACGGGTAGTAAGACGCGGTGCTAAATAAATAAAATCTTCCCCGTCGTCGCCAATCTAGTCTTTTGCGAGAGAATAGAAGTGTTTTTTTATATAATGGGCTTTGTTTTCATTATTACATTTTTTTTTATTTGTTTCATAAAGTAAATAGAAATAACACAGAACTCTCCCTATCTATCTCAGTAGTCAAAAAATATAACTTTTTTTTTAAATAGGCTTAATATATTTGTATTGGTTTTTCCGCGGGGGAGTGGTGGTAAGGTAGGATTAGAGTAAAGTAGTGGTTTCCAACATGGGGGGCGTAGACCAATTAGTAAATAACGCTAAAAATCAGCTAATAAGTGAAGAATTTTTTTAAAATTTCTATATTTTTTCTAAAGTAAGTAAGATTTTTCCTTGCGGTTTTGGAAACACTGCCTACCATTTGTAATAATCCATCTATTAGGTGACCATCTAATTGTAAGACGCTCGTACACAAGTACATGTTTATTTTAAAATTCGCAAAACTCAGATTTGCCCCCCAACTCTCCTCCTTTTGAGCTACCATTGCAGTCACATGCAATGCAACATAATTTTCATCTCTGACTATTATAAAAACTAATGAATGTTGCCGACTTGAAGTGGAACGCAATTTGCGGTTTGATCGATCAAAGATCAAACCCAATGTTCAAAAACTGATGAAAATAAAATAGAGCCAACCATCACACTAATTTTCATTATTTTTAATATCAATTTGCTGCCAGCATAAAATAAAGAAAGTGTATAACCTGAATGCTTGGTCAGACGCGGTGCTAAAAAAAATAAAAATAAAGAAGTGACTAAAAATCTATTTTTATAAGAACATATGTTTTATAACTTGCCCAAAAAATGGGGGGAGGGGAGGGGGTGTGGGAATTTGATTATGTAAAAGGTTAGGAACCAATGAAGGAGGTTTTGGGGTGGCGTGGCACGTTCCAGTTAATTAGCGTAAATAGTGGTACGTCAGAGAAAAAGGTAGGCCACCCCTGTCTTACCCCAGTCGGCCAGTGAAGTGGATTTTACATAATCTTGCTCTGATGTATGTTCAAAGAGAGGTTCAAGATAAATTTTCTAAAGTTGTTGAGAGGAAGTTTCGACGAGAGATATTTTGTTATCCAAGATACATATTTTAACAGTGTCTCCCTACCTGTTCGAGTTATAGTATCTACGCATATGTACTAATGACGATAATGTTTTAAGGATCAAATAGGTTGAATTTATAGGACGTGTACCCACATTTTGTGGAGGAAGAGTGGAAAACCGTTTAGGGAAAACGACCCTTTCGTTAATACTGAATCCGATCAAAGAACAGGTTTTGTGGTATGATTAATCATGTAACATATCAGTGAGATGATAAATATTTGATTTATTTCAGAAAATTCAATGGAAGAAACAACAACATGTTTAAGTGAGTATATAATGATGAACAAAATTTAATTCAAGGTCGCTTTATTTTTGTATCAGCCTACTTCGGTGGCCCCATGGTCTAAGACGCTAAGGGACTACTCTCACAATAGACTAGACTGCCGATGATGGAAAGATCGTGGTTTAATACTGGTCGAATGTACTGAGGGTTGTTATTCCTAAATGGTTTCCCCCCTCTCTTTCTCCATACAAATGTGGGTAGGCCTACACCCAACAGGAATTCGTACCCCGATCTCCCTGTCACCGGCAGTATAGCCTATTGCGAGATTGACACCTTAGAGTTTGGACAAGTGGATCTTGCTAGAATTCTCGTTTTAGATTCCTGAGCCACAAGTGGGCCGCAGCCAAATCCAGCCATAGGCATAACTAGGGCTTAAATATAGGTGGTCAATACCGGGGGGATTGGGGTTATGGAATTTTAAGTAAAAACATTTATTAATCAGACTATAAAATCTAGCCTGTAACCTCCCGCAATGTCGGCTGTCACTGTCATCAGCTGAAGACTGACGAGCATTTGACCTTGGAGCAGTGGTGGCTGGTGCAAATTGTTGCCACATTACGCATTTTTCAATTTAGAGAATATGATATTTAGAATCGGCTATAACCATATTTAAAAACTATAATAGTTTGTCTATTCAATCCATCATGCTATGCGCATTTGTACAATTGGCATTGTACTATTGTACTAAAGTCCTACCGAGTCGAAAGTGGCTGCGTTATCTGATAGATCGTGATCTTAATTGGTTGCTCATATGAAGCCGACGATTTCTGGACGTCCATCACAGACTTTGCCTTAAAATATGGGTGAAGAATAATGACCCTCAGCATGGGACGACTCCTTGATAGCTCAGTGGTGAGAGCATCAACTACTAAGCCAATGGTCCCGGGTTCTATTACCGTTTCCAAGTGTAATTTTTCAATTTAAAGAGCATTACTCATGTTTTCCACCTCATTAGTGTAAATATGTGGACTGGTAGTAAGACGCAATGCACCAAAATATATATTTTATTGACTACGAATGTAAGGAAAGGTTTTTTTTTTTTCAAAAAGTTAATAACACTTGTCACTGGAGTCCTATATCACAAAAACAATGTAGTCCACACTATTTTATAATTATATTAATATAGATACACAAAGTTTGGTTGAAACATGGTTACGTATTTTTTTTCTAACTATTTGACCAAATTTGAACATCTATTTAAGGTTTAAACGCCATACTAATTAATTGGCTGATGTTTTAGTATTTCATTCTAGTGTATATACCTGAGGTAGCCCAATATTGATAAATGTTGAACATCAACCCCAAACCCAATAAAAAAAACTTTGATCATCTCCGACAGAATTAATAGTCTGCAGGTATAAGAATATAAATGAACAACTGTGGTCACAGTTAGAATTAGATGGGTACCGGTACTCAATTTTGTTCAAATCTGTTGGGATTGGTTTCATATTATTTTTTGTATGCATACAAATTTAAATATAATTGTTACAACTTGTATTTATCGTTTCGTTTTTATACTTTAGTGTCCATAGTAGAGGTACAATGTCATATTTCAAAGCTTTCTGGGTTTTGAAACACTTTATCACACTACGAGTAATTTAAAGCGGCAACATCCAATAAGAAGCGTATGTGTGTACCAAACTTGTTTGAAGACTACATTAAAAAAATATTGCCTGGTTTTGGACCGATCCTAATCACTTGGTATTAGTTTTGCCTATTATCAGAATATAACACCCAATTGAAATTCATTAATGACTTCCCAGTCGTTTAGTTGTTTATGCAAAAAAAAAAGAAGCTTTTGTTTCAACATAAACATTAGCTGGCCCCGTGGTGTAGTGGTCAGTTCACCTTGCTATGAGCCTAAGGGACCCGGGATCGATTTCTGGCTAGTGCCTTGGGTATATTTCCCGACAGGGGAACTACCCCAAACGGTCACCAGGGTTTGGTTGGTTAGGCTTAAGTTGGTTTTAAGTGTTTCCACTGGTTCCACATCCTCATACTCTCTATCATCATCACCTCATATCATTGGGACATGGAAAGAGCCTCCGCGGAAAGGATGTAGCTATGATTGGTAGATTCGGGCGTCCCCTGGGAAACGGCACGTTAGTACAGACTAATCTTTCCACAAACTGGACTACGAGTGATGTAGCCCAGACGCGGTATGTTTTTATCATGAACATTGATGAAATAAACCTTATGTCAGATGGATTCTGATCCCCACCCGCCTCGTAAGAAAACTTAATACAATACTAACCCCTCCCCCTTCTCCAAAAATTCTTACGTAATTAAGGATGGCCCCTATGGAGGATGTGAATACGAGCGTAGAGCTTTGACACTTCAAATATTGCCAGTTCGCAGCAGGCAGGGTGGTCTGAGATAGATAAGGCCGCGACTACGCTCAGATAAGTAGGAAGTAATCATTTTTGCCCTTCCTCACCTCCCCCCATCTTTTTTTTTTCTGGATCCGGCTTTTGCTTACACAATAGACAGTACACACACAGTGGCAAGACCATAGTTGGCTAGTGGATTGAATCTATCATTTAGCGAAAAATGTCAGTGCGTGATTTCGTTTGGCTGTGAAAATTTAGAACTACAAAATATTTTTCGGTTATTGTCTATTTTACCATTAACTACTTGATTTAATAGTATCTTTATTGTAAGTTGTTATCAAAGTTATGATAACTAATCAAACTTTTACAAGTTTTTATTTCCTAATTAAAAAATTTAATAAAGCTTAATTTAGTAAGTGGTTCAAGAAAAATAATAAATAAAGAATTTTCAGAAACAAACTGCTATTTTACAAAAATGGACAAATTATTTTGCTATTTAAACAACCTCAAGGGAATGTGAGTGCATATGAAAATGTTATTTAAGTAATATTTATGTAAGGGTTGAAATTATAGAAGAAAATCATAGCGAAGAAATAAATACAAATTAATACTAAATATATCAAACTAATAGTAAAAGATCTGAAACTGAATTTGCAGAGTTTGAAGTTCCCAAAGATTTGGCACTTCTCTCCATTGATCAAGTTTTCTAAGCGAAAAGAAAACAAAATGAGACACAAGTGTATCCGATGAATCAAGTGATCATTGATTCAGGATATTGAGGGACAGACGATCAGGCTGGAGCAGTGTTTCAGAAATGTTTTCCCGATAGCAGACCACTTGATAAGAGCTCATTGCATATGCGGAGAAACTACGTATTTATCCAACAGTGAGATAGCATTTTTTACTAGACTTTGTATCTAATGCACATTTCTCATGTATTTGTAGTACAAAGTATTGTTGACTTAGCGGACAACCTGTCATTCTGGTACTCTTTAGCTCTTTCACATAAAAGTCTGTATTTTGTCCCTATGTTCCAGTGTGAGGACCACATGGTATACCGTCTCTGGCCACCAAGGTTCTGGAGAGATTACGGGTTGTTAGAGTTCCCTTAACTTTTCAGAACAAAGATTCAAAAATCTGTGACTTCATGTGTACTCAGACAGAGCTAAATAAATTCACCATACAGACTTTCTAGACCATTTATCTTAATTAGGAGACATTTACTTAAACCTCGTAAGATATGTGAAACAAAATAATATACTTTTTTTAGCACCGAGTTTTACTACTCATTCGGACTATACGCATATATACTAATTACGCTAATAAGTTAGAAATGAGTAAGCTTGAATTTAAAGGAAGTGTAGTAGCATTTGCATGGAGAGAGCGTGGGAAACCATGTAGGAGGAAACCACCCTCAGTACACCCGACTGAGATCGAGCCATGGTCTACCCGTCATCAGCAGTCTAGTCTATTGTGAGAGTAGGGCCTTAGAGCATGCGGCCACCAAATGGGGTAATAGACATTCTTGCAAAAACATAAGGTAAAATAGAGCATCACATTCTACCAGAGTGTATGAATAAAGTAATATAAAATGTTACAGACACATTGATAAAAGAGGAACATCTCAGTCCTACAGAGAGCATCACAATCAATTATTAATTCCCTGTTTCAATAACCTCTTAAAATATATATAGGCCTACCATATGCTTATAGATCAAAAAATATAAAACTATATTTCAAATAGAAGAGTTTTATTTTTGGTAGTCCTACTTTTTTCAATAGTAGGTTATTTTGTTTTTTGATGTTAAACAGTGCCCGGGTACGAATTTTAACCAAAATCGTTAAGAGCCGATTTCGTGAATTATTTAAAGAAAGATATACATTTCCATTAAGGATTTTCCTGTGGGGACTAAAGGATTTTTGTGTAACACACTTGTTTAAAATTTCTACTTAATTATAGTAGTCGAATTTTAAGGAATTCCAAAATCATAGAAAAGACCTAGTGACATATGATAATAGTGGTGATTTTTTATTATTGGTGCTTTATTTAATTACATCCAATTATTTGAAGAGCAATTAAAAACAGTTTTCAATAACATTTTACATTAGCATTTTTCCCTTATAAAAGTTTTATTTAAAAATGCATAAAACAGCGATGAATTTTTTTTTTGCTACCCAGGTATAAATAAATAATTGGCATATATTGCTTGTTTGCTGCTATTTACTGCTGAATAAAAAAAAATCATTGTGGGGGATACTTGGAAGAAAACTGAGTTTGTAATGTTTTATTTCACCTTCATCACTTATTGAGTATATTGGGTCAGATGACCTTAATCCAACCCTCCATAAAGGTACGTAACTAGACACACATGAACATAAAGCAGACATTTGCAATATTAGGGCAAGCAAAAGGTTTTCATTACAATTTTTCTCTCACAAATGATCACGTATTTCAAAAGTAAGTTTCTACTGCTGCAATGTTAATATCCATGTGTGTAATATTATTTTATTTCAACTGTGGGAATCGAATTTCTATTATCACTTATGTTTGGGTGGGACATCTAATTTCCGTTTACCCTGGAAGGTGGACTAAGTATCAGGTCAGGTTCATCTATTCTGATTTGCCGGTGACGAGGTCATGCCGGGATCACGACCAACTTAACGTTCACTTAATGCTCAGGTAACGTAACAGTTCTCCTTGCGTTTTAAATTGGAGTCCTCACGCCGCAGTTCACATAACGTGAAAATTGTTCATGCCAGGATCAAGATAAACTTAACGTTCCCTTATTGCAACGAAACTAATGTGTGATTAGGATTCACATAACTTAACGTAACAACGCGAACAAAACACAGACATTGAATTTGGAGTGTTTGAAAACAAATTGTTCACAAAATGAAATCCAATCATTGTTGATTAGGCTACAAATACTTTCAGTAGGAGCTCTACTGGATAAACAAAATAAAGCGTAACCAAGACGTTTTAAAGTTAAAGAGACGCAGGCAGACTATACCGAATATGCCGTCTGGATTCCATAAGCAAACAAATGGCACCCTTCATTTAACGTGAGAGTTATTTTTTTAGCAAACCGTCTTACTAACCGTTCTGGTTAAATGCTTATGGACTAATTACGCTAACGGATTAGGAATTGGGAAGGTTGAATTAGAGGAGGTGAACACGCATTTGCGTGGAGGGAAAGTGGAAAACCATTTAGGAAACACCACCCCCAGTTCACCCGACCGAGATTCGAACCTCGATCTCCCCGTTCTCAGCAGTCGAGCTCAACATGACTAGCGCGTTAGTCAACTACGCCACCGAGGCGGGTTTCTTCGGTAAAGATTGTCCACGTCTCGCGAACACTAAAACATTGTGGTGTCTTGTTATACTTTATTTTGTAGCTCCATTGAGTTTCTATTGACCCGTTTAGATGGCCATATGGTCTAACGTGCTACTCTTGTGATGAACTAGACTGCTGATGACAGGGAGAGCTAGGTTCGAATCTCGGTTGGGTGTACTGAGGGTGGATTTTCCAAGACGGTTTTTCACTCTCCCTTCACACAAATGCGAGTACACTTCCTCTAAATATAACCTTACTAATACCTTAAATCATTAACGTAATCAGTAAATAAGCGTATAACCCGAACGGGTAATAATACGTGGTGCTAAAAAAGTTTCTACTGCAAGCATTTATAATATAATCAGTCCTGTCTGTTTGAATTCCATTTTAGTGAACAATTTGTTATAAAACGGTTTTAATTCCATTTCTTTGTTTAGCTCGAGTTTTTTCATTACGTTACGTGAAATCGCATCTCTTACTGGTTTCTTTACGTTACTAAATAAACGTTATATTAGGTGAAAGTTAAGGTAGTGTTAAGTTAATCTCTATCCCGAAATTTGTTTCACTAGTGTAGATTAAAATATAGGGCCATTGCGTTATCAGACCTTTCGGGATAAACGAAGTGTACATTCTGCTTCTGCATGGAAGGATATGGTGGGTTTTAGGGTCTAGGGGGGTATTTAAATGCACTTGGATGCACACTTATCAACTTGTAATTAGTTCATACACAATCAACTGGAAGTCGGGTGGCAACTATAGTACTTTATCATAACCTTGTGATCGAAGTGGCACTGGGTTTATTTTTTAGCACCGCGTCTTACTACCCGTTTGGGTTGTACGCATATGTATTAATTACACTAATGTGCTGGGGACGAAAAAGTTTTAAGTTAAAGGAAGTGTACCCATCTTTGATTAGAGGGAGAATGAAAAACCGTGTAGGAGAAAACACTTTCAATGCATCCGACCAGGATTTTAACCCCAATCTATCCATCATCGTCAGTCCATTCTATCGCGAGGATGACGCGTTAGACCATTCGAGCATGGGTTTGATTTAAATGCGATGATCATCGGGAAATTTTCAAATGGAATTTGGAGTGGATGAGTTCGACATTGACTTGAAAATCTCTGGACCTACATAAATAGTCTGCCTTTAAGTTTTATGCAAAAGGGACGATACAGGTTTGAACATGGGGTACGCACACAATTTTACATTTAGTTGGTTTAATCATAGCCAGTGGTGGATCGTGTATAGGCACTGTGGAACTGCAGCACCCCCTCTTTCCACTTGATTTTATCTATAATGAGTCCTTTTTTCTTTAATTCTTTCTTTATTTTTGTAGTACAATATATATTACTTAAGCTTAATGTCAGTACTTCAGTAGCCATACCCCAGTCCATGAAAAATATCTTTCTATGGAACTGTGCGCTTCACAGGGCCAACGACGTGGTGTTTGACTGTTGTGCGCATCCGCACATAGAAAGGGGGTAGAGAGGAAGGCTGGACTGCCAGGTAGAGAGAGCACTGTTGTTCTCGCAGTGCCGGCTCTGGCGTGATGGCGGAAATAAGTTTTTTTTAACTCAGCGTGTGCTGTGCTTAAAACCCGTGTACCATATTCTTGAATGTGATCAAGTGTAGAAGAGTGTAGAATTAGATTATTATTCTGCTTCCATCTATTCTATTTGATTTATATTTTTTCGTTTCTTTTATTTAACAGAAAGACTAAATGCGCTTGCAGTACTTTCGATGGAGAAAAATTTCCTCAATTGTCATCCAGAGATCAAGGAGAAAATCATTTAACTTTTTGCGCAAATTAAAACAAGAAGAATTGATTTAATTTTTAAATGAATAGATCAAGCTTGAACTGTAAGAATTTAAGTTAAAGTAAGTAGAATAGTTTTTTTTTCCTTGTTAAGATTTTATCAAGTTCCTGAATAAATTTTCTTTTTATATATGTTTTTTACCTTTTACACAATTTTAAGACAAAGGCTACAAAATTTCTGGAGCAGCACCCCCAAAAATTTTAGCTACGTGCCGCCACTGATCATAGCTACAAAAAATGTATTTAGTTTTTGGTTTAAGAACGTTACTTGGTTTAGTTGGCTCACGCTAACTCTAATTTCATCTGACAGTTAAAGAGTTGTTTAGTATTCATCCGCCTCGCAAATACGTTTTGTCATTTTCAGAATTAAAGTCAGTTGATATCACTTTCCTAAATGACAAAACATAAATGCACGAGGTGAATGAATCTACAGCCATATTTGGTAGCTTTTCATCTGTAATAAAAGTCCAGGATTCTCGTGAACGGACTATATACGTCTGTCAACAGCGCTCTCTACGGTAACATTCGAAAACTCAAGAGCGAGTCATCTTGTTGTGGCTAGACCTTGGTGTGACCGGCATGTGACGTCATCTAACTGTAACATCTTAGCTGAAAGATGGTTGGACCTTGGACCAAACGGAGAGGCGAGGAAAACTAGCATGATGGAACGGTGTTAATAGTAGCAGGCAGTACGTTCCTACGAAACCCATGCCAATTTCCGTTTATGCTATTGTTTACATTTCTTGATCGTTAGTCGTTACGTGGTTTGCTGTCTTTAGTTTATGGTCAGGGGTTGACTGGACCGCCGGGACACTGTTTGCTATCCCTGTGGACCGGTTTGATTTGGGCTGCCACAATTACTTTAAACTAAAATAAAGCTACCCAGTCCATTCTAAATTATTGCTTTTATTACATTTTAATCAAAAGTTCCAGTGAGTAAGTCTGAGGGTGCCCAGAATATGTAATTCATGAAGACGGTATTAAATGTAAAAACCTTTACGTTTGATGTATCTTGGTGTTGTTTATAAACAATTTCTTAAGCCAAACGTAAAAGTATTTGTTTATTGACTACTGGCTGTGTATTCTACAAAAAGAGCACAAATTTAATACATCAGGACCCCAAGCTATTGTCTAACAATTTATCAGCATTTTTGCTCATGTCATTAGAACATACAAACTGATATTTTAAGTGAAGAATAGTGAAGCAATCATCGATACAATAGCTTTTCTATACACACAAGTTTCCAACACCACCGACTTTCTCTACGAGTAAAACAGTAGTGTTCCCAGTTATAGGCTACGGCGAACCAATTTTTTTATAAGCCGTGACTTCTTTTTGAAACGTAACAATTTTGTAATTATTTGAAAATTGAAAAACATGAAAAAATATGACTGCGAAAAAAATTAAAAGCAAGAAAAAAGTGCAAAATATATGAATACGATAAAATAAATGTTATATTCAATAGTGAAATTAAAAAAAAATGTAGTACATGTCCATTAAATCTAAGTGGGTCACAAAGGTTTGTTATCCTTAAAATTGGGTCACAGTTATAGAAGGTTTGGGAACCAGTGGCTGGGGGCCACGGCCATACGTGGGACTTGGTCGCGGCGACAAAACACTACGACCAGGACTCCAGAACATCGAGCATATTTACACGGAATACCCAAAGTCAATCACGTTTGGGACCAAGTCACTGTAGTCGCGTAGAATGGACACCTTTATATATAAAATAAATAGACTGGGGATCTACGTAAGTAGGGTTATTTTGATATTCACAGGACCGGGGTATCTCAAGGGGATAGAGGGAAGAGCGGGGAAAGGTATTGACTTTTTTCTTATAGGGGCTTTAGCATGCATGCGGTTTCCAGGACAGTGGTATCTCCGGGGGTGTAGAGAGGTAATTATTGATCGTGCTTCTCGAGGGTTGGCGCGGGATGGTTCTGAGGGGGGAGGATGAGGGCTCGTATTCAGAGGGTGGTGGGGGGGGGATGCGAGTGTTGTGGGGGGATATTTGATCCTGGAGGTTGACAGATGTGTTTCTGAGCATTCGGGCCCTCTCACGACTCCCTACCCCAACAAAGGCTTCATGGAACCAGGTGGTGATAGTCTTTAGGACTTAGCCGTGGGAATATTGATCCTGTAGGTTAACAGCTGGTTTCAATGACTGTAATAATCTGTGCTCTCTTTCTCTCACACGCACATGGTTCAATATTCAAGCTTTGTATCCCTCGACCTTAATCGCGTTGGTGAACGACTCCCTAGCAGTAATAATCTTTAAAACGTGTGTACATTTTTACGAGGCACGCGTTATTAATCCTGGAGGTTAATAGATGGGTTGTGGGAATTGTAATAGTCTTAAAAGAATATCTCTTCCCGGGTTCTATGACTAATAATCTGTACTATAGTTCTCTCGCACGCACATGGTGCAATATTCAAGCTTTGTGTCCCTCGATCTTAATCGTGTTGGTGAACGACTCCCCCGACACGGGCTTCATAATACCTAGCGGTAATAAACTTTAGGACGTGTGTACATTTATACGGTGCACGGTGCAATCCTGGAGGTTAACAGATGGGTTCTGGGAACTGTAATAATCTTAAAAGAATATCTCTTCCCTCCTCCGCTAAAAGAATATGTAAATTAAATTGAATCATTAAAACAACTCTGAATTGGTTCACACGCAGAGGCGACACGTTCTTCACGTGGACATCTGTGCGAGATGAACTATGACCTTTCCAAGTGATTATATTTCGCCCTGAGAAGATTACGATTTCACATACACACGATAATCTGACTCATTCAGAGTCGCACGCATAGTAGGGGAAGGGGGCATGGCTTGGAATCCTCTCGATCCTATATATAGACCAAGTCCCTCTAGGTAAAATCATTAGCTTCCATCTACAATCTAAAGATTAACAATGTCTAGCAAATATGCAGACGTATTATTAAGCACGGTGGGATCTAGCGAGATCGTACCAAGAAAGTTGACGGATTTAGAGGTCGGCCGTGGTTACCGTGTAACAAGTCTAAAAGCGTTAAACACTCGCTTCGGTCGCTGAGTCCTCATGGTTTGGGACGGGAAGTATAATGTGTGGCTGATTAACCGTTTCTCGCTAATTATTGACGCGTAGGTAGAAGACATTTCCAAGGCGGAGTTGCTACTCGTATACAAGGGTATATCCAAGCTTAGCAAGACAGCCATCTTGAACTTTGAAGGTAGGTGTATATTCAAATTTGCCTGATTATATAAAATGTGTGTGTGCACGCACGTGCGTGTGGGGAATAAAACTAAGGTAATTTTTCTTGTATCGTTTTACCGCTCTTAATTTACAACAAAACTATTCAAAAAACCTATTCTTTATTTTTTAAATAGCCTCATATCGTTACCTGTCTTAATTGTTTAAAAGAGTTATGACATATACGAGCTAAAGGTTATAAAGCTTTAAGATTTAAACTTATATACAATATTTGAATTGCTCGCGAGCTAATATTCAGATTTTTTTTTATCACAAACTTAGATTAATTATTTTTCTCTTGTATCCGAATCTTTGTGTTTTAAACACCTCTACAATATATGAATTGTATGCTAAGATAGTGGCGTTTTCAAAAAAGTTCACTTTATGGGAGTCAAATATGAATTAAATGTTAAATAATAAGATTAATTATTTTTCTTTTATACCTATCAAAAAATCTNGTACATAAGTAAACCAAATTTTTAAATCATTCAAATTTTCTTGAAAATACAAAACGCGCGTGCATGTGTGTGTGTGTGTGTGTGTGTGTGTGTGTAGGTAAATGAGTTTACGTAGTATTTTTTGTATCATTTTACAGGTCTTAATTTACAACAAAATTATTCGAAATGTTATAGTATAAAAACCTATCCTTCATTATTAAATGTCCATATATCGTTTACTGGTCTTAATTATTTAAAAAAAGTTTATGTAACATATGAACTAAATGTTATAAAGCTTTATGGTTTAAATTTCTCTACAATATTTAAATTGCTTGCTTGCTAATATTAAATATCATATCTTCATGATCTAGTATCTGTAAACTAACTAATCGCTCCCGTTTTTATAGCTGTTTCGGAGTCACTCGAAGAGATCCTAGAGCAAGCCGTGCAGAAATGAAAGTAATAATGTGAGGAGGGTAGTGCCTGCTTAGACACATTTAGAGCATAGCGCGACCTTAGAAACATGTCAGGGCCTCTAGCAAAACGACCCGGCAGACTAACGGGAATAAGGTGTATACCCTCGATGAATTAACCTCTAATGAGCAACTATTAATTAAATACCTGAGACATGATATCGCTCCTAGAGATGGGAAGGTATTTAATGCTTACATAGAACATATACCTGGACATATTAAGACCTCGAGCGTACTGATATTTGGACAGGACGATATAGACGCCCAGATCCAAAGACTTATGACCCTGTCACGAAACCTAGGTATAGAATTTACACAGGTTAGGCTTTACCTGGAACCACTAGGACTATCTATAAAACTTATTGAACAGGCGTACACCCAACGCATAAAGACGTAATCTATTACCAATGAACTAACCAATAAGGATCCTGTACAGTTTCTCGTTGCGTGCGGGGATATTTACATGAAGACGGTAAAAGAATCAATTCCAAATAACTCGATAAAGGTAAATTGCACCCTCATCTGCGAGTTTAGGCATCCTAACGAAGGTAGAATTGAAAAAGATTATTTTAACTCGACTCTTTGTGATATTTTTATCCCAATAAACCTGGAGGAAATATATGAAAATAACGTGATCTTCCCACTTCCTGCTCCGATTTAGATTTTCGTTTATATAGACTCGGGAATGATATATGACGGCACGTTGGAAATGAGAATAAATTTATCGAAAACTCAGCTTTCTCGATCGGGGCTCGTGTTCAAATCCCTGAAATAATAGCCAAACGTAGAGCGTTGATAAATGTACAATCCGAAGAAGGACTTTGCTTCCCCGTATCCGTATTGACGTGCCTCTTTGACAACGTTTGTCGTCGTATCCTAATTTTCGAGATGTGATGAATCTAGATGGAATCCCGCTCCCGTTAGAAATGAGATATATTGAACGCTTCGAAAGGCTTAACGATATATCCGTTAATGTGTACACCGCAAAACACGATGGAAGTGACGCTTATATTGATACTGCTGACAACTCTAAAACACTAGTGATTGTTCCTGTAAACGTCAGCGCTAAAGAACGTGCCAGAAATGTTCATTTATTCATGATAAGAGTGCATGGAATGTAAAATTATCGTTTCAGCGGAATCTAAAATCTATCTCGGTTAATAAACCCGCAACTAACGTTAACATCTAAGAGAGGACGTAGGTACTTTTGCGATCGATGTTTGATCGCTTTTCTGACTGAAAACAAACTTGCAAAGAATAAAGATACGTGTATAAAATTTGACGTGGTAAGGAGTACATACACTCAAGGAGAGGATAAATTCCTTACGTTCTCACAGTATAAGCAGCAGGAGAAAACAGGATTTATCGTATATGCGGACCTGTAGAGCTTAGTCGTGCCGATAGAGAAGTGCGATCCCGACATTAAATTTTCTTATACTGAGAACGTACAGCGTCATGTGGCTTATTCTGTAGGTATGTACACTAAATGTAATTTTGACGATAGTCTCTCAGAGTACCGCCGCATCATGGGAAGAGATTGTAGAGATCAATTTGTTGAGGTGCTCATAGATACGGCAAAGCGCATACTAGAGCACTATAGTACTATCGTTCCGATGACGCCACTAACGTCCGCTCAAAGAGATGTTCATAATACAGCCTCTCATTGTCATTTATGTGAAAAGCCTTACGAGAATGATGGTATTCGCGTTATGGATCATTGCCACTTGACGGGTCTTTATCGTGGTAGTATTCACGCGGGATGTAATTTTAATCAAAAGAACCCGAGCCACCTGAGCATAGTAATCCATAACGCGCGTTGCTACGACAATTTTTTCCTTCTTGAATCGCTTGTTGAACGTAGAGAGACCGATTTGATCACGGGAGAGAGCGTTCTCGTCAATCCGGGAAAAGTCAAGGTTATTAGAAAGACTGTGGGGAGATTCAAAGTAATCATTAAATATATTAGTCACGGGTTTCGAGGGATCACGATTAAAATTATAGATAGTTTCAACTTTCTATGTACATCTCTAGAGAAATTCGTATCGTACCTCGAACCTGACAACTTAAAATCACCCGTAAATGTCATCCTGAGGATGAACAGTTCAAACTGGTCACTCGTAAAGGGGTGTTCCCCTATGATTATATAGATTCATTCGAGCGACTGAACGAGACTCAGTTACCAAGCAAGGATAAATTTAGAACGCGCTCACGGATAGTCATATCTCTAAGGAAGACTATGATCACGCCTGCAAGGTTTGGCGACTATTTGAATGTAAGACTCTTTGGGACTACTCGAACCTCTACCTGTATACGGACGTCTTTGAGAACTTTCACGATCTCTGCATGAAGACGTATAGACTCGATCCCGGATGGTCCCTTACGGCTCCTAGTCTTGAGTACCAAGCTCTATTGAGAATAACCTGGGTACGGCTCGAATTAATTACTGATGTGGACATACATTAATTAATTGAGGGAGCTATCCAAGGAGGGGTAGGTTTTGTGGCTAATCGTCACTCTGTAGCGAATAATCGGTATATGCACTCATTCAACCGTTCCAAGCCCGAGTCTTACCTTGTTTATCTAGACGTGAATGGACTCTATTCATTTAGTATGTTGTCCTCACTGCACTATGAGGGGTTCAGGTGGCTCGAAGATGATGAAATTGGTCGATTGGATGTGCGAAAGGTAGAGGACGATGTGGAGACTGAGTATATCTTGCAGGTAGATCTATAATATCCTAGAGATGTACACGATGCTCATTCCGACTTGCCGTTTTGTCATGAGAAAGGGATTCCACCCGTAGGGAAACACGAGAAATTGTTAACGACTTTAACAGATTAGACTAGGTACGTCATTCACTACCGTAATCTGAAGCTATGTTTGATGAATGGATTGAAACTGACAAGAGTCCACAGAGTTCTCAGTTTCAATCAATAACCATGGATGGCTCCGTATATCAAACTGAACGCGGAAATGAGGAGTAAAGCGAGCAATCAGTTTGAAAACATATTTTCCCAACTGATGAACAATGCCACATTCGGCCGTCTTATATACAAAAAGAGGGCCTACCATACGATAAAGATAGCTACCAGGTGGGGAGGAAGATTTGGAGCGGGTAGCCTCATAGCAAACCCAAACTTTAAAAACCGTATGATCGTGTCGGAAAACCTGGTCATCATCGAGATGGAACCGCAAGAGATTTACTTTGATATACCTATTTATGCAGGTTTAGCCATTTTTGAAATCTCGAAGGTGGTCATGTACGGTCTACATTACCGGGTTATGGTTCCCGCCTTCCCACCAGGTGCGTTAAAACTCCAGTACATGGATACGGACTCACTTCTCTATTGCATGACTGTTGAGGATGCGTACCAGCGACTTACCCCGTTAGCTAATGACTACCTGGACACCTCTACCTACGGACAAGACAATGCCTCTAGTAAATAAAGGGGTGCTCGGTAAACTAAAGACGAGACTCGAGGTCGGATCATCACCAAGTTCATAGGTTTACGTCTTAAACTCTATTCATTCGCGGTACAAGGAGATGGCGAGATGCTCAAGGCTAAAAGGGGCAAGAGTACCGCGTTAAGAACGCTTTCGTTAGAGGACTATCGCAATTGTCTGACCGCAGAGACAATAGTCATGAGAGAGGCACGTTCAATAAGAGCTGTAGGAATCAAACTTTAGACTCAAAAATTCAATCGGGTTGCCCTATGCTCTATCGACGATAAAAGATATATAGTACCCGGTCCAGTCAATACTTTACCATAGTACCATTACTCTATAAGTGAGCAGGCATCTACTTCCTCCCAACTTTGAAGAGAGAAAGAGACACTGATCGATACTAACCCACCGTCTCTATGAGAAGATGTTTGTCTATAGACATATAGTGTAAGTGTAAGTGATTAAGAAAATATTAATAGAGTGCATCTTTAGATATAAATAGATTGTAGAGTGAATAATTAAGAGAATATTATTGTAACCATGTAGCGATGTATATTCATGATTAAGAGATAGTTTATCATTATTGTCTAAAAAAGAAGAAGATAAAAAAAGGAATGTAGTGCGTCTAAAGACTTTAGAAAATTTTAATGATGTGAAGTTCTGTAACTTTTTCAAAGAAGAAAATAATATTAATTTAGTATGTGTGTATGTAAAATAATATATTAAATAGAATTATTACAAAGGTATTGTTTGTTTTTATAATTTCTTTAAAAAAAGAAGAAAAAAGTAATAACCATAAATTTTATTTAAAAAAACGTTTGATACATTTTTAGACTTAGACTCTAATTGATAAAATGCATTTATTTTTTAAAGATTAAAATGTTTGATATTATCCTAGACTTATACTCTAATTGATTAAATACATCTCTTTTCAAAGAATACAAAGTAATAATCATTTAAAAATAGCACACATGGCTGCTACATTCCGACTATCTAAGCAGGATCTATGAGAAAGTTAAAAAAAAAACTTTTCGATCTACTTTCTCGGGCTTAAATTGCCCAAGTCCTTAAAGTAGAACGCTAACAGTTTCTTTTCACATGCACACCCTTTACTTTTTTAAGTACATGCAAGATCAGAAAAAAGTCGATACTGCCATAATGGGTAAGTGTATACATCAAGGTTGCTACCTCCAGATCAGCTTCCCAGTCGCCCGGACAATCTTTCTTCAAGCATCGATGCAGCTGAAGATTTTTTTTTCAGGAGGTTCAACACCAAGAAAATAGCACTAGTTACTTTAGATAAAAACGGTCTAAGTATTCCCTTACGCATCCTTCAACTCGTGTCGTAGCTTCTTCTTCTTCTTCGTAGGCTCCTTGACTGCTTCCTCGGAAGTTTTATTTTTCTTTCTAACCGTACGTTTATAAGCGTCAGTAGTTTTCTTCCGTCTGACTGTCTCAACCTCGTCTTGACCGCAGAAACATGATAACTTATCGAAATCAATATACTGTTTGTACTCGTTTATCAAGGCTATGATATGAAGCAGTGCAGGAATGAACGAACTCATATTGTTCTGTATCGCACTCTTGGCCAGATCGCATACATTTTGTCCGATCAAACTTATAACGCTTAAACCATTCGCGGAGTAGTCGGACATCATCTATGGCGCACGAGTAGGTGGTACCGGAATGAGTAAAACACTTGTTTACGTTGTGCAAATGTTTAAGCTTACTCAGATAAGGTGAAACGAGATCGCCTATATCGTAAAAGTCGTACTTGTCACTATCGACGCCGATGAGACTTTGTAACAAATGTAAAGTGGTCAGGGTTTTAGGCCCTTAGCTCTCAACCTTTTCATTTATAAAATTATATTAGTTTTTCCTTTATTTTACATATTAATACACTCAAGATACTGAGAGTACTAAACTGATAAATACATTGTTCTTTTCCATTCATCTAGGCCTAATTTAATTCTCATCATTACTATCAAATGGTTAATTATAAGAAAGTGTGGGGTTTTATGGTAATCATAAGTTATGTAAATCATAACCAAAGTTGTAAGCAAAATATGTTTAAAACTTCAATTCATTAACTTCATTTTCAGGCCTTTAAACTTATAATCTAATAGTTTTTCATTATTTAAAGTCTTTGTTGGAATATTAGAGTCATCCAAATGTATTACTTTTACTTTTCATTTTAAGCATCGTGCAATGTATTAATAGCTGAACCCGGAAGCTGGGAGATGCACCTGTTCTTGCACGTGTGGTCTTTCAGGGGAGGGGGAGGTTTTGGCGCGGACTCCTGGCCAATCAGTGCCTCTAGTGTAGCGTTTGTTTTTGACCTTATCTGGAAGGAAAGCGTCAGACGCGGCACTAGCCGGTTAGCACGCAAAGAGTAAAGACCGGTACTATCAATTAGCTTATCGTAACTTTCAAGATGGGAGAAAGTAGAGGTAGACCAGGTGGCTAAATAATTATCTTTAGCTATGTCATAATTAGTTCGTGTTTCTAAATTAAATATCCTTGGTACTAAAATGTAAATGATTTGTTAAAATAAAACTTTAAATTCAAATGCTACGCTAAACAATATCTTTTTTAATCGGCTGTTTACCTCTACCCCCACCATTATATATATATATATATAACCCTGAGATGCTCTACCGAAACAACTGACTGCCGTGGACAACACCGTAAGAAGAAGATGAGAAGGCGAGGCTGATCATCAAATCAGCTGACTAGCGCCGACTAGGTACAAAAATGGCGCCCAACGTGGGGCTATTAACAATCAGCTGATGATGACAGCGCTGACTGGGTACAAAAATGGCGCAACAACGTGGGGCTAGTTCTCAACCGCAGATGACTGTAGCACTGACTGGGTACACAAAGTCGCCTTCTCCGTTCCTTTAATATAGATCGATGGTCGTGACATATACCTCTCTAGATGGGAGATGATGATAGAACGAAGATTCGAGTACTGTATTTCTCCATCGTACCAAGACAGTCCATGATAATATTCGGTTACCCATTTTACGTTTTTCATGCCCAATGTGGAGAGGATGTCGATCTTGAACGTAGGAAGAAACTTGTAGTTGTCTTCGTCAAAAGGTTCGAAATGTAGAATGCTCACCTCCTTGAATATGAATACTCTCTTCTCACTCAAGTATCCTTGCACGTCGATCAACATACTGGCCAAGACGAGAACAATGATGCTCCATTTATGATGTCATCTTGCTGACGTCGCTGCTTGAAGGGTTATAGCGAACCACTCGATCGTGTACGATGAGACAAAACGCCTTGGTGTTTGCGGGGATATATTCCCCCGTCTCGAACGTTATACGATACGTTACCATGCCCTCCTTAAAAGTATTTTCCTGTCGGATGGGATCGAACACGATGACTGTTGCGTGAGACTTGAAATGGGAAGGGTCAAGTAAAGGTAAAGAGGTGCTCATTCCGTAGTACTAAGTCTGGAAATTAGCATAATCCTCGTATAGTTTCGAGAAGGAATCTTGTTTAAAGTCAAAGTTCATATCCTCATATGGGTACATGATAGAATTTAAGTAGAGTTTATCATTACGTAAATTACAATGATCGAAAGTACTTATATCTGCAGACGACGTATTGTTAAGCCCATCCTGAAGAGCGAAAATAACGTAACGGGTTTTTTCCAACAAAGTTGACGTTTTCACAGTCCAATCATGTAGAGAGTAGAGAGAGGTACGTTAGGGTATTCGTACAGTTTCCAAGTACAAAAAGGTAGCTCGATCATCCTTCCACTCTTGATTAAATTAAGCAGATTGAGACGATTGATATCGTCGGCTTTATATGCGGAACAAGCCAAGATATTTTTCTTAACTCGATCTTAGAGTGTGTCTCTGCAGCGGGAGGAGGCGCTCTTTGTAAAGCGTTGTTGTCACTGGTCGAACGAACGAGTACCAGTTTCTGTTTCACATTAATCAGTTTTAGAGAATAGTCTTCAACGAATCCTAGTATGAGACGTAAAGTGATACATACGTCAAAGATACCTGTTTCTGCATGCACATGAACTCCTTCAAGCCTCCAACCCTCGTTTGAAAAGTGATTATGCTCTCCATTCCGTAAAGATAGATAGTTTTTAAACTGAGCAGAAATGCCCACATCTCTCGATTGATCAATCTCTACCCCATTGATCACATAGGCGATTCTTGAGAATAGATGGAGAATTCCGTTATTAACAATTATTGGAGTACTTCCGGGTTCCCCGGGTTCAGAAGTGGTCGTCCTTTTATATGTAGGAGAGAACGGTGGGGTAACGTGTACAGTCCTTCTTGTTGGATAGATATCCTAAGCTCGTTCCCGTTAGTTAAAGGTCCGGGAATATACGAAGCGTAGGAATGATACTAGAAACTGGTCAAGGCCGTATCGAAAGTGGCAGGGTCTCCAATGTTCAGAATATCCTATGCATCATCCATTATTTTCGTAACGAGTAACCTAGACGTCTTAAATAGAGTTTATTTGCAGGTGTTAACACTTTCACTGTTCTTCTCTCAATGTTTCGAGGAAGACAATGTCGTCTCGTTTTATCTAGTACGAGCTCCACCTCCACTGACTCGTTTCAGATGCAGACGTAGCGATATAGTTTAGTCTCTAAAGTTGACGATATCCCCGCGTTCGTCGACAAGTCGTACTACGATAGACTCTATTACTCGCTTCGTTACCAGGAAGTAAATGATATTGTTCGGTGCTTTCGCTATCTTATAGCCAGGCGGGACGGTCATGCTGAACTCGTGCAAGGTATGACTCGGTTATCCATTGACGTAAGCTACACTAGCGAGACTGCATTCTACGCGGATCACGTTCACGTGAAGGATATTCACAGTGTTGGTAGATATGTGCGTCTTTCCCGCAGGAAGAATGAGAGATTCGAACCATAGCAAGGATGCGAACGTGCCAGGTCGGGTAAAGTCAATCGCCTTAATGCAAGTGATGTAACTCTTTAAAGTGCTAGAGTCACCGATGAGCGAAAGCGTCACACCACTAGAGACTTCTCTTTGCAAGAATCAGCCCAACGTCTCAAGTTAATAGGTGCCCGGAGGGACGGTGTACTCTTTACCGTCACAATAAATTTTATTATTCGGTTCGTAAATATTAGGTATGGAATTAAACGTTGCCAGATTGATCAGTACGATGAACCATTCTTCTTCGTAACTCTCTTCTCTGAGCAGGATATGCTGGAAGTAATTCTCCGTCAGATTCAAAATCTGACCCGTTAGTGTAAGCGTCATAGACATATTTGCTAAGATCGAACGTCAGCACGAGTATTTAAGGAAAGTTAAACAAATATGGCTGCAAAAACCTGTTCCGTACTCTCAATACCATGTATGATTATAGGTGATAGGTATTCCCCGGAGATATCGAACAAGTTCGAGTGGTGGTCTTAGATCACCGAAACTATCGAAGTATTCCGCCCACTTGCCGTTTTTCTTATACGCCACCCAATGAGTACTCTTACCGCTATCTTTATCGAGATTAATGATGGCGCTCTCTATCTTCCAAGGTGGACCGCTAGGTAAAGCATCCCTCACAAATATCCCTCTAGAGAAGGATATTTTTAACTTGCTAGCGTACTCGCGCAGATCCGTTTCTGTAAGAGCGCGTTTAGGTAGTCATTTTTTCGAGTAAAGCCGTAGATACATCCCTTTTCCCATGGCGATAGCCTCGATCGTACTATTATGCCTCTGAGCCTCGTTCAATTGTTTCGTATTCGCCTTCGCACTTTGTACAGCCTTCGTGATTCCCGCAGCTCCTCCGGTGACCGCTCCAAGCGCGGCGATCAAAGGTAGTATAGGTAGGATTCCACCTTTATTACGGCGAGTAGTAATAGTACGCCGTTTATTAGCACGCCGTTGACGACGACGACGACGTTTCTTCTTTAGACCGGGTCCCATCTTGACTTTAGTTTTCATCGTGTTGGCAACAACCCACGCGGCGGCTTTCTTACTCAACTTCGAGTCAGGCGCGAATAATCATTTCCACGCTTTCTCGTTAAGTTCGCGATCTGTGGTATGACGTTCCGCAAGATCTTTCACCTTGGAGTAGGCAATATCATGTTCCTTACAATAACGATCTAAGTCGTTAACTCCGGGATCACCTCGTTTCAATCGTTTTTCCAACTTGGTTCCTGGTCTGCAGTACTGGTATCCAGGTATATGCGCCTCAAACGGTAGATTATTAGCTATATTATCCAGAAATCCTCCACCCTCTTCGCTTCATGGCACGTACTGATTCGTTTCAAATAGGCGCGTACATTATATAGTCGAACTAATTGACATGTGGCTCGAGAAACAGGCGGACACTTTAACTTTGCGTGATAACGATCATGATGTAGGTAGAGCCTTACCTCAGAGACACGGTATGCTGTTACTTGATACTATCCATTGCATCATCTGCGGACCTTCGAATTATGGTAAAACCAACGCTATGATTAGTCTGTTGGAGGAGCCTAATGGTATACGCTTCAAGAACGTGTACGTTTACTCTAATTCGTTATACCAACCCAAGTATCAACGTTTATCAAAGGTTATTTCGCTCATCGATGGCATGGGCCATTTTACTTATTCTGACAACGCGTAGATTATCCCACCAACTGAAGCTAAAACTGACTCCATCTTCATTTTTGACGATGTCGCTTGCGATAAACAGTTTAACATACAGGCTTATTTCAGTATGGGGAGATATAAGGCTGTAGACGGTTTCTATCTTTGTCAGACGTACTAACGCATCCCAAAACAGATGCTGAGAGATGACGTCAAAGTTATCATCTTTTCCAGGATGGACAATAGGAACCTGAGACACGTCTATTACGATCACGTGAGCACGGATATGACGTTCCAAAAGTTTAAGGAGATGTGCTCGCTGTGTTGGAAAAAAAACAAGTACGATTTTCTATTGTTGAGCAAAGATCATGAGATTGGTAAGGAACGGTATCGCTACGGGTTTGATACCTTTATTTTGCACGATTGATATGAACGCGTACTCGCTACGCGATAAGACATCATGTCGTCCATATCTAAATTCGGTCATAGTCTCTACAAGCATAGATCTTCCGTCCAGACGGAAGGAAATCTGACTCTAACCTCTCAAGGGTATTAAGATGCTAGATCAAAGAAGATCGTCAACACACCCATAGCATCTAAGGATGCCTGTAACAAGTCTTACGTCGATAGGATGGACGCAAAACATAGTATCGAAGAGATACTTTCGCTCAACGCAGCCAAGGAAGCCATCAAAGGTCAGATGGACTCGTTGATCGAGAGTTCGGATAAGGATCGAATAAAATACACCAATTTCGAGAAGACTAGCTTCCAAGGGATTGAGAAGGTGTGGAAGCTATCTCATCATAATGAAGATCATCTCAACGAGAATAAAATGGCGCTGGACGCCTTAGGTCGAAAGTTGCTAAGGCTAGAGGAATCCTTCGCGATACAACAAACAGTTTACACCAAATTGAACGATATGATGAGGAAAGGTATACTCTCTGTAAAGATGACAGATGCCGATCGGTTTTACGAAGCAGCCGGCTTAGTTTTGCGAAATATAGGAATGCCCTCATTACCCTCAGACGCTGCGTCTAAAGCTTATGTAGACTCTATGGTTAGTCGCGGTTTCATCTACATCTACTTGGATTCAAAACCTTCGAGGAGGGACGCGATACATTTAGAATATGCTTTAACGGGTGAACGTGGTTATAAGTTTAAGAGGAAGGGATCGTTTAATCGATTATCACGAACTTGAAAGGTATTATTTGTTTCTTGAAACTTAAACCAATCGGCAGCATTCCTTTCAAGGTGGCTAAAGATGACTCTATATCTTTCATACCGGAAAAACGCTTGACACCTTAGACTTTACACGTTGAATTGGGTTTTACTTACGTCTAGATATAATGAACCGTTTATTAATCGTGAGAGACATTCGCACCTAGCACCATGTCGACGAGGGTCACAGAAGATACCATAAAAGCGAGTAAGATTATTAAACGAAAGTATAAGCAACTACGCGATGCTCGACACGAGTACAAGTACATCGCGAAGGAAACCTTTAAACCTATCACGGATACTCTAAGTAAGATGGCAAAGGCACTCACCAAACCCAAACTGAAGGATAAGGAGGGGGAAGTCTCACCTAAGAGATTGCAGAATATACATCTATTGGAGACTTATCTTTATTCGTCTCAAACACATTATGATAAGACCTACGGCGTCCATCATTAAGGTAACTCTACCAAGCTCGCAGATACCCGTATCGTATTCAACGAGAGTGATGGCACAGTACTTCTTAACAATATGGTGGCACCGTATATTCGAGGGCTATTAAAATTACTCTTCAGAAGAGCACCTACGCATTATACTAAGGAGGACCTGAATGTATACAAGTCCATGCTCAAAGAAACGAACGTGCTTCGGTTGATAAACGAGCCGTACGCACGTATTAAGATGCGTGCGGGATCAAAGTACTCACTAATCATCAAACCTATATTCGAGGAGGAACTCGAGGGTGACGGTTTATACAAGACGGAGGCTTGAAGAGGGGTCGATTATATCTTTTGGGACGATCCCAACGAATTTGTCGATCGATTACGACTCTTGCACGCATTGACCGAGGCGGGTTATTCCGCACACGAGAACGAGATCGTTTCTATTATTGAGGAATTACGTGAGGCCGGAATCATCGTATACAACATTCATCTCATCCGTATATATATATCATATATCATAATCATATCTATCGTCAAGTGGGAGATAGCGCGTGAACTTCGTCGTCCTGCAAGACGACGGTTTCCCCGAAGACATGATAGCGTACGAGGGTTTAACTAACTCTTTCAGTTCGATCTGGTAGAGTTGATGCCCTACTTCCGATTAAGTAAGGAATTCAAGTACCTTCTCAATGTCATAGACGTGTATTCCAAGAGGGCTTGGGCCACACCTGTCAAGGCTAAGACAGGGAAAAATGTCAGCGCCGCAATGACTCTCCTCCTCGACAGGTTAGCCGACAAAGGTTTACCTCCCGTACGTCATCTCCAAAGGATAATGGGATGGAATTTTACAACGCAGAATTCAAAACATTCATGGCAAGAAAGAGGATCAATCATGGTTCCACGTTCAGCAACGTTAAGGCTAGCGTCGTGGAAAGATTTAATCGTACGCTTAACAACATGATGCGGAGGAGGTTCACTGCTAAAGGATCGTATCGATGGATCGATATGATCGATTCTTTACTGGACAAATACAACCGGACGGTACACTCCACCATAAAGATGAAGCCTATAGACGTCAAGGATGACAGACTTTTACATAGTCTATAAACGTCTCAATATTTCGGATTCTACACCGAACATGTTTAAAGGAGGCGATATATTTCTATCAGTAAGTATAAGGACGTTTTATTCCGCAAACTGGTCGACCGAACTGTTTAAAATACGTAACGTTGTCGAGACGAATCCTAGGCCCTTTCTACTCGAAGATATGAAAGGTAAGCCTATCACGGGAGGATTCTACAATAAGGAGCTTAGAAATACTTCGTATCCGGATGTTTACCTTGTAGAGAAGTTGATCAGACGTTCAGGAGTTAGAGTATACGTCAAATGGTTAGGGTTTGACTTGACGCACAATTCGTGGATCGATGCGAAGGATATAATGTAGAAGGGGGAGGTGAACCATTCCTCCAACAAGGTGTGTTCCCCTCCATTCTGAGCATATATAGCGGGTGCGAGGCAGAGAGACGCATCACATTCGATATGTTTAGACAATTTTGTTACCGCCTGTAGGACATGAGCGATATTAAGATTTCAAACGGTGGCTTAGAATACTACATCGTGGGGGTTGACAAGGGTTACAGCGAGCGCAGCGATTCTTCCGTACACTGGCTCGGGCGTCATAATCCCGGAATGTGGGAAGCGAGCCAGTCCATCGAGAGGTGTTCTACATCCTGCCTCGTCTACAAGCTAAAGGAAGGAGACGCCTTGTGCACGGTGCTGGATCGGATCGAGCGTGAGGAGTACGATCGGGTCAAGTGCCTCTCCGAATTCGAAAAGCACCAAACCTACAACGTTCTTCGACTAGAAGAGATGAAGATGTTAGTGAAGCGGAGGACGAGCCAAACATCATCACGCTAGACTGTGTGGGAAGAGTCCGTCTTCCGGGTAAAAACTTTGGTGCGAGGTATAGGCGTCGCTCTAACGCTTCACAGCGAGGTCTGATATATCTAAGCGATGACACATGCGAGCTATGCATGTGATGAAGCGTGTGCAGACTCTACCTATCATGCTAGTCTGAGTCGGTCTTTCGCGCTAGTTCTATGACGGTGAGGCGTACATGTTTACCAAAGACTATATATTTTCTTAGAGAAAGAGATTTTTCATTATCACTGTATGTATTGTAGGTGAAGCCTATGTATTAACTGAAAGACTTTAGAGAAAGAGATTTTTTTATATAATTATTGTACGGAATATACGTATGTATTGTGAAGTGTATGCGCCTACTGAAAGACTTTAGAGAAAGAATTTTTTTAACAATCTTTGTACAGAATATATATGTATATATCATCGTAATCTTAAGAATATACGCGTTAAAAAAAAAGAAGCCGTACTATTTATTTAACCTTAGTTCCAAAGTTCACGATCCCAGAAAGAAAGATGAGAGGGGGAGAGAGAAAGGCAATTTATCCTTTTAAGACTATATTCCGAGAGGAAGATATTTATGTATTGTTTTAATCTTAAGAATTTACGCATTAAAAAGAATCCACACTCTTTAACCTTAATTCCTTAGTTCCCTTGTAAGAAATATGAAAGAGAGAAAAAGCCAATACATAAAGTTATAAGGGTATCCTTTTAAGACTATATTTTGAGAAATAGATTTATAATAATCACTTTATGGAAGATATATGTGTATTTTTTATGATCTTAAGAATATACACGCATTTAAAGAAGCTATACTATTTAACCATAGTTCCTAAGCTCAGATAGATAAAGAAAATACTTAAGAGTTAAAAAGGTTATCCTTTTAATACTCTATTATGAGAGAAAGGGATTTATATTAATCACTGTACGGAATATATCTATGTATTTTTATAATCTTGAGAAGCTATACTATTTAACTTTGGTTCCTAAGCTCATGACGCTCCATAAGAAATGTGAAAGAAAGAGAGAGAGAGAGAAAGGCAATACTTGGAAGGAGCTTATTAAATGTGTGCATCCTTTTATAATCATAGAGGTAAGAGGGGTGCCATCAACGCTCCCTTAGAAATGTGAAAGAAAAAGAGAGAGAAAAAAAGACAATACTTGGAAGGAGCTTATTAAATGTGTACATACTTTTAAGATCATAGAGGTAGGAGGGGTGCCATCCTTTAAAAAAACACCCGCGACGACCCCTCTGAGCACGAGCCCTCATCATCCCCCTCAAAACCATCCTGCGCCAGCCTTTAAGAAGCATGATCGATAATTGCCTCTCTACACCCCCGGAGATACCACTGTCCTGAAAACCACATGCATGCTAAAGCCCCTATAAGAAAAAAGTCAACCACTTTCCCCGCTATTCTCCTCTACCCCCCAGAGATACCACGGTCCTGTGAATATTAAAATAACTCTACTTACGTATACAACAAAAAACTAGAAAAATATGCACAATAAATAGGACAAGAAGCACACTTTATTTGCTTTTATAAAATTATATGATACAACAGCTTATTTTTTGTGGTTCTGTTTAAAGTATAAAACGAGACATTTCTCAAGATTTTCAGAAGTGAATCTCTTCTGGTTATCGAGTTAAATGTTCATGTACATTGACCGCGTCTTAGTACCGGTTCATGTTATACGCATACATGATCATTATTACTCTAAGAGCGTGTTTACACGAGTCCAACCCGCCTTGGTGGCATAGTTAGCTAACGCGCTAGTCGTGTTGAGCTAGACTGCCTAGGATGGGGAGATCGAGGTTCGAATCTCAGTCATGTGAGCTGGGGTGGCTTTTCCTAAATGGTTTTTCACTCTCCATCCACGAAAATGCGGGTTCAATTTCTCTAAATTCAACCTTCCCGATTCCTAATCCATTAGCGTAATTAGTACTTAAGCGTATAACCCGAACGGTTAGTAAGATGCGGTGCTAAATAAAAAATAAAAATAAATACACGAGTCCCCTTTTAGTGGCTGACGCGCACCACAGCCACTGGCTACTAGTCGTTCGTGGCACCTATTAAAGTGTTTTATATTAGCCACAGCAAGATTTGAGGACCAGCCAAAGCTAAGATGGTGACGCGTGAGGATAATGAACTGTGTTGCTTATTCTGTTGAGAAAAAAGAAGTGCAGGTGAAATCGAAACATGTATGTTCATTGTTCAACCTTTGTTGATTGAAAGATCATCAAAAGGACTTTACCTTGCGCTATACGAAGATTTTAGACAAGATTATGAAATGTTCTTTCTGTACTTTACTCGTTTGATGAACTTTCAGAAAATGTTAAGCGCCGAGTTACAATACTAAACTATTAGCTCTTGGCAAGGAGATCACAGCTCCACAATGCTACCTTTCGGCTGTTGCCCGAATCTGAATATTTACCTTGACAGAAATGCCAACCTAGGTCATCAGAGAAGGGGCTGATTTTTTTCTGTTTGAGTACCGAGTCACTGTCGTGACTCTTAAACCTTGTGAATGAAATTTAATACCTATGAAATGAAACCAATGAAATGAGTCTGTAAAAGAATTACAGGTGTATTAGTAAATAACACTTGATATGAAACTGGTGATAGTGAGTGATTGTGCAGTGTTTCGGGTATGGGGAGAATTTTCTTTTCTTGGGATGTGGAAGGGTGTGTTTAAGGTATGATGGTGAATTGTGAGAGTTGTTTCCGGGAAAGGGATTGGAAGGATCAAAACTTTCCTGGGATTTGGTTTGAAGTAGATGGATACATTTCCATTCCCCAACTGGGGCTGACTGCGGCGCCAGTATTATTCTCTCACTCGTAGAAAACCTAATCGGTTGTCCCAGTGGAGTCCGGTTTTTAGGTTATATTAGAATAGTATATAGAATAAATAGATGCTCAACTACGCCAGCCTGGGTCGTTTACGGTGTCTCCACAATGCTTGACAGACTGATTTAAAATAAGAAGGCTGACGCCAGTGGCCGGTGGCTGTGGCTTCGTCTAAACGCAACAATGCTAAACAATGGTCACCTAGTAGTGGCTAGTTCGCGGAGCCACAGGTAGAGTGGGCTAGCTACTGTCCTGCTACAGTAGCCTACCCTCGCCACTACTGTGGCCCCGTTTGAATTAACCAATTTGATCGTATGTATAAGTAATGTGGAAATATTATTTACATGCCGGTCCCAAACCCGGATAAAAGAGGAGAGTATAACCATGGCAGGCTTAGCCAGCCAGTGGATGAAAATAAAATACTCGTGAAACTCAAGGAATAGCCTCGGAAAACGGACAGCCTTAAAGTCGACCAACCCAGTGTAGCATTGTTTGCCACAAGCTACCCGAAACCAAACAAAAACAATCAACTTACATACTATAATAACGCCATCGGCGGCCGGCTCGGCTACAAGACTACAAGCACGAACAACACGACTGATCGCAGCATACTGAGGGCCACGCCTATCCCAAAATTCTGCAACGACTTTCCCGCAGCAAAGATCTTCAGCAAGGAAGAAGAAACACTCCACCTATGCTCAAGTCTGCCGCCGAGACGCTAGTAGAACATTCCACGCCTCATTATATTTTTTGGTCCCCCCTCCCCCCCTTATCTTCCACTCACTCCGTGTGCTGTGAACTGTGCTTTCTGTATAAAAGTGTGATCGAGTGGGGTAAGCGCCACTCTGGGACTGGCTTTGGAGGTAGCTTGTACTAGCTACGGCTTCGGATATTAACCATGTAAGATAAATTCCTTTTCGGCATTATATTTATTATTCAAAATTCACTTTCTACTCTTAATCTTTACAAAAACTCTAACTTTAAACATTGCACGTATAATTGACGTCAAGTATTGCGGACTTAAGCTTTTATCTCTTAAATGGGCTGAAATATGGTGTCTTTTTCAATAAGATATCTTTTGGACTTGTATTTATTTTTGATAATAACGAACTCCAATGAAAAGATATCGTTTCAAGAATATATTTTCCTCTCTTGTAATTATTTTTAATATCGATATACTGTAACTTTAAACTTTGCCCATGATGTTTGTTTTGAGTATTAAGTTTAAGAATTGGGCAATAGTAGAATATCTGGCGACATAAATATTTTTTTTTAGTACTATATACTTTCTCTAAGCATAAGGGACTTTAATTTATATTACTCCATGTTAGATGTTAGGTTTTGGCCTTTTGCTTATTGAAATATAATGTCATTAGATTCCGTTTATTGAATTGCTCTGTTCATATTTTAAGTTTAATCGTTCTCTCTTAAACTTAGAGTATTAGGCGCCATCAGCGCGTATAAGAAGGTAATGATAGCCGCCATGACGACTAAGTGTTGGGTAAATATTTGTTTAGTGTTGGCGAGTTATTATGGGTTTATCTGACTAACGTCAATTTTAGCTTTTTGTAATTTGGGATATTGAATATTTTACCCGTTTATGGGAAAGAGAGATAATAAACGGCTGACAGGAAATAACTCTATATTTTTATGTTGAACATTGACATTTATGCTAAGGTTATTGTCAAGAGTCAGTTATTGTTATTTCGGCTTAACCAAGTTTTATTAGCGAAGCTATTCGCTTATACGTTCTGCGCCCTCCCTATGAGGCCATGACGCAAGATTGCATATGTTGTATACTCTATCTTTTTTTAGGCTATTGCTTTCAATAAATTGTTGTCCATATCTTGTTGAATCTAAATAAAAAATCTCTTGACTATAATGTTTGTATTTACCTTTTTATATGCTCATCCTTAGGTAGGTTACTGCAACTAAAATATGTTGTCTAATAATCAAACCAGAGGAGTAGTCACGTTCCTAGTTAATGACATATATTATTGATATTGAGAGTGACCGCAGGGACGAGTTCCGCAATAGTTCTTATTGCGTGTGCTGGGCTCCGGTTAGGTTTTGCCAAGTTTTACTTTGCTTTTTTACTCCCTCAGCACACTATAAATTTTTTGCTAAATTATTATTATTATTTTTTGTATTTGGACACGCCTAGTTAGGCGTAACGGTTCACCAGAACGAACAAATGAATTTGAATAAGGACAGTTAAAATTAGATGTGGTGCCAATAAATGTAGCCACATATAGGGACCAATAAAATGAGATCTTGGATCTGATGGAGGAGAGAAATATTGATGTGATGGATCTTGGAGAGAAAGCACTGGGGAAATGAGTGTGGTGGAGACCTAAGAGGCGTATACGTTCTGATGTACTCTGGAGTAGTGGAGGGATAGAGAAAGCGTGGAGTTGCGATGATTGTTGGGCCTAAGAATACGCCTTTAATTCAAGATATGCATATAACAAATGAAAGGAAATTAAATAACATAGATACCATGTTTTCCAGGTATATGCACCACAACAGGGGCACGAGGAATAAAGAAACAAAGCTTCTATGAAACTTTAGATGAAAGCTTCTTGACACCTAAGGGTGACATTGTGATGATGATGAGAGATCTAAATGGAAGAGTAGGACGAAATAGAGTAATGGAGGGAATCATAGGGCCTTACGGATAAGAAGTCAAAATCCAGAAGGAGTAAGATTGATTGAATTTTGTGCGAGAAACAACTTGAGAATAATGAATGGTTTCCTTGAGCATCGGGAGACACATAGATTTACAAGGTATAGATGGAACCAGATAAGAAGTTTTGACCAGATCTATAGTAGAGTATTTTATATGTTCGGATGAAAGGATTGTGAATGATGTAAAGGTGAAACCAGGTGTATCACTGGATTCAGATCATAGACTGGTAGTAGCTGATGTGACAGTGAAAAACGAAAACCAAAACAATATGCAATAAGATGACCTGGTGGTCTAGGGGTTAGGTGTCAGACTTCTGTGCTGAGGGTCCAGGGTTCAATCTTTGATCCCAGCACAGATTTATCTGATTGTCAAACCCTTCCTTCACCTCTGACAAGACGTGTATTAATCACAACTTGTGAATGTGTGGAATGACAGGCCTCTACCATGGTTCGGATTCCACGTTAAACTGGATGTCCTCCATTTCATCTCACAATCACCCTACCATTACACATTAGCATAAATGCGTGCAACCCGAATGGGTAGTAAAACTCGGTGCTAATAATAATAAATATGCAATAAATAGGAAAAAAAGGTAATTAAGGTGGAAAATCTGAATGATGATATTGTAAAAGGAGGATCTGTATATCGGATTCAAGATATAGTGGAGGGAGCAGATTAGTGGTAAGAGATCCAAGCTGTCCTAATGGAGATACTGGAGGGAACACTGAAGACAAGATGGGTTGGAGGAAGCAAAATAAGACATTTGTCGTGATACGGTATCTTCTGCACGTACCTGCAATCTGCGATTTAAATATCTTATAATTTAAACACATTTTATTATGTTATTTGATATAACTTTTACTTAGAAATTACAGAAGTATTTTTTTTAATTGTCGAAAACAATAAAGGCTTGGAAGTTGATTTACTATATATATATATATATTATAATGAATTTGCTATATCGGCACACACACGTCTTAGCCCGAATTGACAGTTAACATCTCTGTCTAGTAAAAACAAAAACTAATTGTCAGACTTCAAACTCAGATTGTGACCGGGAGCTGCTGATCTCTTACGGACACAAGTAAAACTACTTCTAGAAAAAGAACATACAAACAATATAATTTACAAATGAAGCATATTGCTTTCTCGCACCTACAGTATGAGGTTTTTTTCTTTAATTATTGCGAAGGCTGTAAATAAGCAAACTGAATGTTATTCACCGTAGCCTGCTTGCACGTGTACGGAAACAAAACAGCAACAGTACAGTCAGACTAAATAAAATTGACACAACTTAAATTTAAATGCACTAGGAATCAATTCAATAAAACGGGATCGTTACAAGTGGCGTTAAAACAAATGAAAAATGGGAAGGCAGCGGGAAAAAATTGGATCCAAATTGAACTCACAAAGGAAGGAGGTAAAATTCCGGAAGAATAGGGGAATATTCTTATAGTTCCTAAATAAAAGAACAAAGAAGACGCAGGGAAAATGTTAGAATTATCGTGGTATATCGCTAATTAAGCCCACAGATAAATTATATAAGATAATATTGGAGAAGCGAGCCAGAGAACTAATTGAGCCAGGACCAGGGGAGGAACAACACAATTGTTAAAATAAACAGAGGAACAACTGATTTGATATTTGCTATCAGAATGATCAGGGAAAAGGCATGAAAGTATGATAAGGATATATATGGGACAGTGATAGATCTGGAGAAGGCGTTTGACTCTATTCCTAGGAGAAAACTATGATGTCTGGAGACGGAACATAATGTGACAGGAAAATTGAAGAGAGCTATTATCAGCATGTATAATCCGTGTAAATGTAATGTGCAAATTGTGTATGGCAATTATAGCTTGTTCAAGGTAGTTTCTGGAGTGAAACGACGAAGTGTTTTGTCTCCATTGCTCTTTATAGCGTACATAAACTGTATAAGCAGGAAGTTTAAAACAAGAGTAAAAGGTTAGAGAGTCAGGAAAGATAATGGCGTATGCAAACAATATCGAGTACTGGGATTTCAGCAAAGAAGGCAAGGAGATGACACTAGGTGAGTGGAACTCATGCTTTGAAAAGGTTGGAATGAGGATGCACATAGGAAAGATAATGCAGATGGGAAGGAGCAAGAAAGAGATCAATGTTTGTATTAATGGAATGAGAGTCAAAAAGGTTGAAAAAGATAAATATCTTGGGTGCATGGTCTTATTTAAAGCAAAGATGAGGAGAAATAGTGTGTTAAAAATTAAACTATCCGACAGAAATAAGGAGTGATACCGGTATTGAAGAAGATAAAGGCGGTCCAGCTGAGATGACTAGGTCATGTTGAGAGGATTGAAGGAGAAACAGTTGTTGTGCGGTGTTGGAGATGGGAGCCTGGAGGGAAGAGACTAAGAGGAAGCATGAGGAATAGGCGAAGACATGGCGTGGAGGAAGTATTCAAGAAGGAAGGGATGTCAATAATTCGGCAGCTGAGAGAGGCGGGTGAAATGACTAACTCAACTGGAGGAGGCTTGTCCTGCTGACAGGCGCAAACCTAACTGGGAGATGAAGTATAAGGAAGCGTGGCAAGTGGCTGTGGTGCGCGTCAGTCACTAAAAGTAGCCCCATGTAAAAATTGTTTAATGGACTAGGGATAAGGAAATACGTATTTTAGAGGTAATTTACCCACATTTCCGTGGAAGGAGAGTGGGAAACCATTTATGTAAAACCACCCTCGATAGAGCCAACTGGGATTCGAATCCCATCTCCCTACCTCAAACAGCTCAGTCTAATATGAGAGTGACACCTTAAACCAGAGTAGAGATGTCAGTACCTTACCTAAATATAAGTTAATGTTTCTTTAGTAATTCCACAAGGAGCAAACGATTTTTTTATATATTTGTCGTCTATTCATAGCAGCACACTTTTTAAGTAAGAATATATAAATTATAAAATATTTGAGAGAAACAGGGTTTTCGCTTTTTCTCGAGGTTGTTCTTCATGGATCTTGGTTCATTTTAAAATTCTAATGAAGATATGTATTGTACAAGCATTCTTACAAATATTATAAAAGCTAATATAAAATCACTCAAGAATTGATTTCTTCAAACCACCTCAACATAAAAAAAAACATTTTATTATTTTGTAGGAATAGAATATTTGAGTTTGAGAACTAATAAATTATTTATAAGCGAGTTCTTGATCTCCGCCATAAACCATTCGCTTATTGAAGCGGGTCAAAAATCTCCTTTTTGCATACCATGTTGTGGTGGGACAGTACTTAAAGCTGGCCATCTCTGTAGAAGTACATCCCCCATGAACTGGCTGATTATTTCAAAAATATTGAGGCCTGGATTCCTTTTCAAATATGTTGTGAACCTTCTTCGCCATGGCTCTCCCAGCTGTACCCAGCACAGTACTATTTGATTCTTTGTGGAACAGCTCTAGAGATTCTGATGGTTGTAAGCTTCGAATTTCAATCTTGGTGATGGTGTCAGGAAGTGTTCCTGTGTGAATACAAGCTCACTCTGCAACTTCCTCTCACAAGCGCCGATTGTAGATTTTATGCTGGCTACAGTTTCAGGTTTTGTCAAACTCAAGATATACAACCACCCAGTCACAGGAATTCCCCATTCCCCTCCTATCTCCATTGCTCCTTTCAAATCTCGTCAATAGGAAAAGCGGTAAAAGTTAGATAACTCGCCCAATGATCTTCGTTAACCTTTGTGCTACTTACATTTGTCATAGATTTCTTTTTCGTCAAATTAAGGTAAGGATCTAATAATTAAATAGTAAAAATATTGTATGTATGCATTTATGTATATATTCGCCAAAATATGCATTAACATCTGAAATATACATTAATTTAAACCATAAAACTGGGTAGGTTTGTTAAATGTTGCATAAAATAAATTTATGTAACTCTAGCAGATCAATATCAGCAAAGATCAGCTTCGGTGGCTGCATGGTCTAAGCCGTCACTCATGTGGTAGACTAGAGTGCCAAACATAGGGAGATCATGGCTCATATCCCAGTTGGGTGTAATGAGGGTGGTTTTCCCAAAATCATTTTTCCCCCTCCCTCCACACAAATGCTCCTTGCCTGATTTTTTCTGTCAGATGCCTCTAGAAGATAGTTAATATGGTCTTCTTCGGCAAACTTTCAAGAATTGAATGCATTTAGAAGTCATTTGGAGTTTGATTTATGGCCATTGTTCAACTTCATATTTAATAATATCAGAGGATTTGAAATTTATATGAGAAAGGGGGAGGGGGGAAGCAAAGTTATTCCAAAAGTGGGAGGGGGGGGCAAATTACTTCCATGGGGACAATGTCCCTCTAGTAGTTCCACCGCCACTAGGGACAGCAATAACAAATATTTCTTCATCAGCGTATTATTCAGTGATACAGCAGTGTAATAGATATAAAGAGTGTAGATGAAAACTAATGTTGAGGAGGAGGAGGAGGAGAAGGAGAGCAATAGAAAATGTTACCAAAGTTACCTTTCACCAATAAAAGTACTTTTATACATATATACGGGCAACCCCACTTCAACGCCCTTGAAACTGTAGGGACGGAAGAGTTTAAATGTTTAAAATCTCGGTCTATAAAGATTAGTGATAAAATGTTTGAGCATTGATAAATACATTTTTATTTATTTGAGGTATTTAACGTTCACTTTCTGAACCAACTGATTATATCAGCACACAAGAATTTCTATGAGCGAGAGTGGAAGGGCCTACCAATTTGGCTGGGAAAGGTATTTCCCTTCCCGGGTTGTTTTATATGCCACAATCAACATGGGAGCTATGGCTTTACTTCCTCTCTAAAGAAATTTATCGCTCAAGAAAAATGCGTCAATCCCGGCTGGGTTTGAACCGAAAAACATAAGGGTCCTAACCCGAGCACTTTACCCAGGACAAAATCATTTACTAGTTAGTATATTTTAGTTTGGTACAAAATTTTCAAAAATCGGTTGTTATAAGGAACTGTTTAATAATTTTACCTAAGAAAAATAAACATATTTTTGATTATTGTATGAAATAATCTTAAAATATAAATTTGAACAAAAGTGTCATATTAATTTTATTTTTTTAAATCAATCAATAAACTAATCTAATTTTTTTTTGGAAAACATATAACATTGCTATTTATAATTTAAACCACGCCTCAAATATACATTTTGGATTCAATCATTAGAACAGGTTTCAAAATATTTCACATTAAAAAAAATCCAACACAACACCAGTAAACTATCCTTAAATCAATTTTTCTGTAAATCATTTAGTACTATACATAATTTAAAATAGTACCCAGATATACATTTTGAACAACATTATTTGAGCCATTTTCCAAATATATGAATTTAAAAACGCTAGTTATCACTAAACTACATTTAAAAAAATAATTTTCCCTTGAAAAATAATTGTTTAGTGATAGGCTCATTTCTAACGTAAAACACTGCCTAGATTTCCAATTTGAACCAAAATGATAAAACCATTGCTGAAAAACTTTGAATAGAAAAAAGAAGTCATTTGTAAACTACCTATAAATTTTCTTTGAACAAGTGTACAGTGCTATTCATCATGTAAAACACTCATTAGATACACATTTTAAACAAAATCGTTGGATAAACTTTTTAGAAAATTTAATTTAAAAAAATTAGTCTTTAGTTAACTACCCTAGATAATTTTCACACAAAAATAGGCATAAAGCGTTACTTGTTATATAAAATACACCAAGATATCTATTTCGAACAAAATTGTTAAAGCCGCTTTGAAAAGTTTCAAATTTTTCCACAATAATAATCTATAAACAATACTTATTTTAAGGGCTAGAATTATAACTTTAAAAAATCCAAAGGGAATACCACATAATGCCTAAATACCAAGTTTAAACAAAATCCATCACACAGTTTCAGTTGTGGCACCAGGTACAGGCACTGTGGGACAGACAGAATTTTGTTGGATGGAAAAAGAAATTCCCTACATGGCTAACACGTGACTACCAGTTAGGGTTATACGCTTATTTACTCATTAAGCAAGTGGTTTTAGGAATGAGGGAAGTTTTATTTAGAAGAGTACCCACAGTTGCGTAGAGGGTGAGGTGGAAAACCATTTTGGAAAAGCCAACCTCAATACACCTAACCGAGATTCGAAGCATGATCTCCAGTTCATCAGCAGTCTAGTCTACTGTGAGTGACACCTTAGACAATGTGGCCACTGGAGAGGGTCATGTGGGTCCTTAGTTAGAAAAATCTGTCATTATTTGATTATAAGGGGTATGCCAAGTTACTGTTTCCAATATGAGATAAAATAGAAGCAAGACATTAAAAATGCAAAAATCCTGAGCCTACCCATATTAAATTTTTTTAGGCACACTTTGTTTTTGACGCCCACCGCCAGGATGTTGAGTTTCTCCACATAGATTAGTCCGATAACAATGGTCGAGTTCCTCCATGAAGATAAGTTGTGCAGTAACAATGGTAGAGTTCCTCCACAGAGATAAGTAGTGCGGTAACAATGGTCGAGTTCCTCCACTTTCATGAGGGCCAGGGGGAGGAGGTCGAGGCTTAATCTCTCTCTCTCCACCCTAAGTTGCACGAAAGTCCATGGGCAAAGAAGGAGCTTCACTTAGAGAATTAAATAAGAACAAATTTCATAAATGTGTGAAAGGTTAGGTTAAGTTAGGTTGGGTACAAGCCGTAGTTATTTGTAAAAATTATGAAGGGCTTGAAAGCTAAGTTTGTATCATAATAATTATTTAAACACTATTTTCTGAATTGGTCTTCCTATCATGGACCAAGTATTCACCAACATATGAAAGGTTAAGTTATGTTTGGTTGGGTAAGAACCATAATGTTGTGTATAAATTATGGAAAGCTAGGTTTGTACTAGTCTATTACATGTGGACTTATTATAATCCCTTCCTTGAGCTGTCATGGAGGAACGTGACCATGGAATTAAAGCCTAGTTTGAATTGTTCAGGTATAAGACCAATTTGAGGATGAGTTAGAAAAAGCACATTTTACTTTAGCAGTGTGAAAAGTTGATTGAGTTAATGGGCTAGTGCTTGACTGAGTATTTGGGCAAGTCGAGTGGCCGAGTGGAAAGTAGTGTAACTCTCTCACTCACCTTCCCCCACCACCAAATTTGTATACTCGTCACAACATTGTACTTCAGGGATTAGCTTGAAAGTAGCTACCTACGAAACTCAAAAACATGTCGGAGGGCGCGGTAGCTATTTCCAGTAGCCATAAAATGCAATGTTATCTTCAGCATAATCCTTGTAGGTATTGAATCCCTCATTTGGGTGTCTTCTTTTTGTTCTTTGGGAGAAACCATAGCCAAGAGTGCATTGAGATTTTCAGGGGTCATTCGTAGGTGCCTCCTAAGCTCATCACAGTCTTCGGTTGCAAGCTCCTTGAGGAGAAGCACAGATGCCCCAAGCATGTCTCTCCTGCTGATACAGTTCCATATCCATAACTTTTCGGTCTGTTTTGTTTTTCCTCAATTATATCTTTTACTTTATCCAACAAACAATCATATACACGTTTTAAACATTGTTAAAATACAAAACGTTGATGTTTCACGTCCACTATTTTCTGAGGTACTCACTCTTCTACTGTTCTGTTTATTAAGTTTTTTTTTAACTTACCCAAAAAAAAGGTGATAACCTGTTGGTTTTATTTACTAAACTACACTTTTGTCTAGCATAAAACCAGACACATCTCAATTCTTGCTAGGAGGTAAAAAAAACACCTGAATATCACACTAACAAAAGCTTACACAAGATGGCTTCACTAACCCAAACTTAACTGAACACGTGTTTAATAACTAAGACTTAAGAGAATGTTTATTTATTACAGAAAACACTTTAATACAAACAAAATAAATAAAAAATGCAAAATTGTGAAAGTGATGATAGTACTCAATCACTCTAATATAAATGGAATATCAAAACGCAACGAATTGAATATCATCACAATAACTACCCATTCAGATTTAAGTAAATATGACATCTTGCACCAAACAACTTTACTGAAACCTGCTTCAGTGTCTGCATGGTCTAGGGCACTACTCTCGCAGTATATTAGACTGCCAATGACGAGAAGCTTGATGTTTGAATCTCGGTTGGGTGCGCTAATGATGGTTTTCCACTATCCCTCCAACCAAATATGGTTAGACTTCCTCTAAATAAAACCTTCCTAGTCCATTTACCAACTAGCATTATTAATACAAAAGTACATAACCTGAATGTATATTAAGACAAGGTGCTGAAAAAAAAAACTTTATTGCACTCAAAATGGTGGACCAAAAGGAAAATAAAACAACAATAGGTGCCCTAATGTATGAGTTTGTAGGTATCAATATTAACTGAGCATATCCATTAGTCCAAAAGCTATTAGGGTGATCTGAAAAGGGGTTTAGGAAAGATATGGTTTACACATTAACACAAGAAAAAGTTAAAAAGATAATTTGTATTCTTATTGTGTTATATTTTGACTTTTTAAGTACAGGAAGAATGAAATTATTTCTAGAATTACTGTATAAAAAGGAGGTGGCAATTCAAATACTAATTAAAACAGTAATAGTTTTCTATATAGTCAAATGAAAATTTAATATATAGCATGTAATAAAATAATATCAATTCAAATTCTTCACAAAACACACACCTTTTTATGATTTAAGAACAACTTTACTAAAGGTACCAGTGGAATATTGTTTTGATTATCTCTAAAAACAAACATTTGCAATGATATTCATAAAGACTTTTTGAAGACAACATAAAATATATTTAGACAATGTTAAGCTATCAAACTGTCCAATCTAGTCCATTTTTATGATTTTTGTAAATATAAGTGTGTGGACAAATATGCAAACACATTGGAAGACATCCTCAAATATCTTTTTTTTTTCTTACATGGGTTATGGTCATTTCTTTGTTAAAGAACCCTTAGGCAAAGAACATATTTTCCACAGCACTATGGACTTATTTATTATGATTTGGAAAAAAAGTTTTAATAGGAAATTTTAAAAGATATACCACTTCAAAATATAGATTGTTATGTCTCTAGAGAATGTTATGGAAAAATAATGGTGTTCTTAATCAACATGTTTGAATTGTTCCAAATGCATCTTTCTCAAACAAAAACATACATCAACACATTTGTAATACTTAACAAAATATACATCAAATAATACATAATACAAACACTTAAAAGCAACAACAAAGAATTAGATTAAACACAAAAGGACAGAAAAATATTGCACACCTTATTCCAAAACTATTGCACACCTTATTCCAAAACTATTGCACACCTTATTAAATATAAACAGAAATTCAGTTAATACATTTCATACAACTTTGTTTGAAAAACCAATATACAAATCATATAGTAGTACTTAGTTTAATCTGGGTAGACAAATACTATTCTGGTAATGAGGATAGACTGCCATGACCCAATGATATGATAAAAGTAGTACCTAGGTTAAACACATTGAATTATTGAAAAGTTTTCATAATATGTTGAGTATTCTGGTCAATATTTTAAGGTCAAATTCTAAGTGATATTATAAAACAGTAAATCTTAACCTGAGCACTAACATGTGCTTGTATTTATAAAATAATGTGAATTAAGTTAAAATGAGATCAAACAGGAAGTGATGCTTATTTTGTAAATGTATAGTCTGAATGGATTGACCAGTCAATCGGGTGTCAAATGAAACCGTTTGTCTTCTAGGAGACCAAGTCAACCTGAGTAATCAATCAAGAAAGCCAGGTGCTAATTATCATCAGATAAATGCTTCTTGTACAATTTGTTCGTAGTAAGCAAGAAAAATCACTTTGTGAAGATTTCAAATTAAAATGATGGGGTAGGTTAAGTCGTCACCATTGACGGGCTTATATTGGTTGAGTATCCTATTCTCAGAATAGAAAATATATTGTTTTCTCAAGTAATGAATACTTAAAAAAGTGTAAGTCAAAATTTTAAAGTGCTAGTTAAGAAAAATTAGTATCTATCTTAAATAATTAAATCATTCAAACAATACTGTGTCTTTGTAGTTTGTAAGAATAACTGTTAAGAAATTGGAAGTTACAGAAGCAAATGACACAGTCCAACTGTTATGGTTCTTAAAGAACAAGTTTGTCTAAGAATGTGTTGATTAAAAAAACTAAAAACTTTGTTGTAAATTTCTGGCCTAGCTATGGAGCCAGATTTGCTGCAAAAAATTGATATATTTTCTCAAGAATGTTTAACAATATGTATTCAGAGAATGGTGTTGAGATGGATTGGACTAATATTTGGTGTCTCTTCTGTACCAATCATTTTCCAATCAGTAATGGACATACTATTAACTGGTTCAGAAGATTATATGATATAATATACTCCCAATGAAGCTAGTAAAAGTTTAGCTCTCCAAAATCCTATCAAGACATATTATTCAACAATATTCTCTCATAAAAGATTATGAAGGTTTAGTTTTCAAAATCCTATCTAGAGTCTAGAGAAAGCAAATCAAGGTAAATTTTGACAAATTTAGTATCCTTGGTCTTTTGTTACATATTTGGGCAACATTTTTGAATAACACAGAACATGTCAAATTCTATCAAATGTTAATGCAGTTAGTTGATCATTTATACATACATCAATGTAGTTGCTAATTTATACATGGTACTATACTTAAGCCATTTATTTATAAATCTTTTTTTAAATAAATACTTTCTTTAAAAAAGTATTTTCATGAAATGATAAGCTATTATCTTCCATTAAATCTTTTGATTATTCTAAATAGTTTACCCTTGAACTGTATATTTCATCTCAAGAAATTTGCTCAAATGTGTTTTTAAGGCTGGAGTTAAATAATTTATTTTTTATTGATGCATGCTCACTAAAACTTTAAAACAAATATCAACAGATTGTGCGTCAAGCTTTGAGCTTGGTCTTGGCAGATTTTTTTTTTTAGTACCGCGTCTTATTAACTGTTCGGGTTATACAAATCTTTGCATATAAAAGTTAAATACCTGCAAAAAAAACATCTATCCTGGCTAAATATTATCAATTTCATAAAATATATTATTAAACCTTTCATAATATCTCAAGTCTAGCTTTTTGTTTCCAAAATTGACTGTTTGATACTTATTTCTATAACATTGTCTGTGTAAAAAGGTTCTAGTGTGAAAATGCTAGCATAATAAGAAGGTAATTAATGGTCAAAAGCTTTATTGAAGACAAGAACATTCATTTCTTTTTCATTTGATATAGGTTTAATATGACCTAAAATACTTCAAAATTTGCCGGCAAGAATAAGTTATCCTGAATATCCTTGCTCATGTGGCTGGTAATAAAGCAAAATTAGCCTGGGCTTGTGATAGTCAAGTTCTTGAGCTTTCAGTCAAACAAGGTTATATTCTTGGAGGTAGTTGAGATGTTATTCTTTCAGTCCTTAAATTATTTAATTTTCTATTTGTTTCACAGTAAAATATTTTAGTTGTTTAGATAAGTGTTCTCTACTATTATTTGATGATCTCTGAATGGTTTCAGTATGGAATAATGGGTAAGATTTTATGCCTCTTTCTTGTACACACACAATTTTATTGTGTAAAATAAAAAACTTCATAGTACTGGAACTCAAAGTGCCTTCATGTATATTTATTTAAATGGGAGCTAATGAACTATTCTACTATGGTTTATTTGAAAAAAAGCTTTTTTTTTTAACTTAGTTGATGCTCACAGAAAATGTATTGATGTATGGGTACGGATTACATGTACATTAAAGGTGTGTATTAACTGCCCAGGTAGTTTTCAGTTTTTGATCTACTTTCCTTAATTTTTTTCTGGCAATGTAATCTAAATTTTGCACATTTAGCAAAATTACCATTGTTAAGACTCCTCTGTTCCACTCATGACTAACTATTCAATCTTTTATGAAGGATTTAAAATTAAAAGGTTCAATCAAACATTGTGACTAATAAAACTTTTGTTCGTTTAATCCATGAACTTTTAGTTTCATATTAAGACACTTCATGTTCAATCACAAATTAAAGACCAGTTAAACAAGTATTTAAGAAAGCACCATGTACTTGTTCGCCATTGTTTATATCTAGTTCCAGTTATAAAAAGTCTAGATTCTGACTTTTTATTTAATGAAATCCAATGATTTTATTTACCACAAATTAGGGTATCTAACCGTAGGTCCTGCTTGATAGCATCTGATAGGTGGAATGCATGTGGAATATGCTTCTTAGTTTAGAAATGTCTATTCTTTTACATAAATTGCTGATAGACGGCTTCATACACAAAAATATACTTTGGCGAATTAAACTACAACTACCCCTTTTATTCTTCAGAGAAATTTAAGATATAAATAAATTACTTGTGAGCGTCATTTATCTTCATACATAACATGTTGGCCAACACATTTCCAACAAGTGGTGTTACAATATAAATGCATTCACAACTTGTTGGCAATGTTGGCCAACATGGTGAGTAGGGAGGGCCGGTCAGTGTCAACATATTGTCTTGGGTTGTGTTGGGTCAACTGTTGTAGATAATTAACAGCCAACACAAAATAGTGGGTGACTCGGGAGGTTCTGTGCATGTGCTATCTAGTCGAGGCAGTGTCTAGACTGAGCGACCCAAGTGTTTTGTTTTCAGACTAATTTAAAATCGTGTTTTTTATACAGTTTTGTGGCCATGGAGTGGAACAAAGCAAACATAGCTAAGTGAGTTGTATCATAAGTATTCTGTACTTTGGAATGTTACCTCGGCTGAACACCAGAATTCAAATAATGGAGGAGATGCACTTACTGCAATAGTTAAGGTTTTTGAGCATCCCCCATCCCACCCTTTTTACTTTTTTCTGCAAGAATACACTTCCTGCCAACACAACAAATTAAGAGATAACAAGTGATATGTCATTATAATTGGCCAGAGCTGTGTGGAATAATTAAAAACTAAAGGAGGGCCCAGGATGTTGGTCCAACAAGTTATATAATAAACAAGGCTTTACTATATATTTTGATCTCTATGGGATGAGGGATTGTTCTGAAACTCAACCCCCACCCCAGTGATTAATCTAGGTGTCCAAGACCATCCCGATTGCCCTAATAGAAGAACCAAATCATGATTACCAAGGAATCCAGTAAAGGTAAATCTAAGATGAAGAATCTGGTCATGTTGCCCCCACAGAATAGCTATAATCCGGAGAGAAGTACTGCATAGTCTACCCCAGTTGTAGTGAAAGAGAAAGAGGTGATACCATTAGATTTCAAAACTAAATCAAAAAATGTCTTCCCTTTACTATTTGATATTTTTTTAAATATCTGAAGTTATGTACAGCATGTAGTTATAAAATCAGCAGGCATGATTTGGCGGTTGTGAATTTGAAGACTTATCAACCAATCTATGAGTAATGTTGTAGAATTTACTTTCCCATGGATAAATTTAACACAAAGGTTATCAATGAGTTAAATTGGAACACAAATATAAAATATACCATGTTCTATATATATCTGGGGAAGTTTACATTTGTGTAAACTAGGATGCATAGTTCCAACTCAAGCCTAAGACCATAGATGTTGGATAAAATTGAGTATTATTATTTGTTGTATTGAAGTCTATCAACACAAAGCTTACTAGCAACAAGAACATTATGAAAAGTAGGTGATTCAACTTAACTATATAAGTGAACCAGGAGAAAATTTATGTTTATATTACTAAGAAGAAATCACATTTTTGGGCTACTAAATAACTCATCTTGACAATATTATAAATTAAATATTCCATTTACAACCATTTAAAAAGCGCAAGGACTTGAGTTTCAGAAAACCCATTAAAAGTTCAAGTTTCTAATAGATGAATGTGCTTTTTCTTTTGTACCTAGGTTAATGTAATAAATTCAAATACTAATCATCATCATCATCATCATTTCCAGCCTGTAGCCGGGTCAGTTTAGTAAAATGCCTCCATATTCCTCATTTAATTTCTTCCACTCTTCTCTCACTTGAACACTTTCTGTTATCTGCTCCTCCCTTGCGGTATTTTTCCTACATACTTCATTTCCATAATTTTCTTTGACATCCTCTCTTTTTATATTGTCATTACATGATCATACCATCCCAGTTTTGCTTCCTCTACTATCTTATGTACCGCCTGTACTCCCACTCTTTCTCGTATAACTTCAATCCTTGTGACAACTAACATGCTCCTCACAAACTTCATTCCCATGACCTCCACTTTCCTAGTCTCTCTTACATTCAATTGCCATGTTTCTGCTGCATATGTGACAATGGGTATAAATACAACCTGTACAGCGCTTCCTTACACTTCGAGGGGTCTTGCCTTCTCCATAGCAGGTCTCTTATACACCTATAAAACAACTCTCCCTGCTGTCTTCATCTCATGACATCCTTTCCACCTCCACCTTTTTCCTTAATCACGCTTCTAAGATTTTTTATGTTCTGTATTTTACTCAGCTTTACTCCATTCAACCTTATAACTTTATTAAAAATTACCCTCTTCCTTGTCATTACCATTATTTCACACTTTGCCATGCTAAATTTAATTACACACTCTTTCACTTCCTCATTCCATTCTTGTAGTTGTTCCTATACTTCCTCTTCCTTCTCCCCCCATACCATCATGACATCAGCAAACATCATGGCTTTCATTCTTTCCTCCCAGAGTTTTCTTGCCACTTTGTTCATTAACATTTCCATTACCATTACAAATAGTAATGGTGAAAGGGCACTCCCCTGTTTTACTCCATGTTTTATTTGGAACCACTTCATCCTTCCACCCTCCATCTTAACACAACTCCTGTTATCCTCAGACACGCTTTTCACTCTCATTAAAACCCCTCTTTACACTTTCCACTTCACACTAAGCGCTGTCAAATATAATGTTCACATATTAATTGCCTATGTGCACTTTACAAAAATAATATAAATATATATTTTAGCACTGTGTTTTACTACCTGTTCAGGTTATACACCTTAATAAATAATAATGGGTAAAAAAATCTGCATATTGAAATAATAGCCCCAACCTCTAAGATAGATAAATAGTTTTTAATTTCCAAAAGTGAATTTAGGCATAACACATTTAAATATAGGATTCATCTATTTAAATCCTTGTATTAACCCTTTGAGTGCCAACATCACTCAGAGCGAGGCACGGAATATTTGCTCAAATTGCCAGCGTCGTTCACAGCAATCCCATGTTTTCGAGCTCTTAGTTCAGTATTAGGTCAACAGATAGGGTAGATTTTATTTCCACTGCATTCTCATATGTTCAATCTACTTTTATTTGTCTTTGTACTTAAGAGTTTCGATATATCGAACATGAAAATTAGTTTCTAACTTTAATGAGTTTTATCTTTGGCCTTGTTTGTAAATATGTCTACTAAGAGGAAAACTGTGATTCAAGACACAGAAATACTTGCAATATTTATTGATATCTCAAGCTAGAGTGATAAATTTGTTAGTGATTCTGAATTTGTAAATAATGAACGTGAACAGGAATTATATTCTAGTGAAAGATCAGAACAAGTAGAAGTGGCAGCTGACATTGATAACTAAAGTGTGAATACTAGTGATTCCTGTTGGGATTAAATAAATCTCGAAGATCAGGATAATCCACCACAACCTATTCATATTTATGCAGAAATACGAGGTTTGAATTCAACCCTTCCCTTCTGATTCCAAGCCAATTATTTATTTTAGACTTTATTTTAATATTACCCTACTAAAGTTGATGGTCATTGAAACAACGGCTCTGCATAACACAATTTTAGAATAAAATCTAAAGTTGGTTTTGTAAATTTTGTTATTTACTCAGTTTTTTATGTTCTTTCAGTGATTTATTTCAAGTTATTTAAATTTTAAAAGCTTAAAAATTAATGTTAAATAAAACAGTTAAAAAAATTGTCTTAAATATATTGCTTGTGATTTTTTTATTATATTTAGAAACTAGAAAAGTATATGTTTAAATATATAATCGGATTGGCAAGCATGTTAGCTAGTTTATGTAAAAATTTGAGTGCAAGAAGTTCAAAGACTAATAAGTTATTAACATTTAAACAAAATCCTGTATTTTTCAGCAAAACAGCTTGGCACTTTTAGCATATTTTCTTGTCATTTCTCTTGGCACTCAAAAGGGTAGCTTGTTGAGTGTGATCCATTTAATAAAACATTCCTTTTGCAAACATCTGAAATTTCCATTAAAAATTATGAAAAACACACACCTAGCTTGTTGGATTTAAAAAAAAATTACTAGCATGTTTAAAATACAGGTAATTAATGGTATAATTTAAGGGATGATGATGATAATGAAGATGATAGTTTAGAGGAAGTGACCTCGAATTAGTGTGGAGAATGGGTATATCAGTGTTAAATTACATTTGGGGTTACGACCAGGCTTGACTGAATTGATTGGTGGGTTTGAAAATGTGCCTTCTTCAAACTAAATCAATGGGGGCATGATTGTAAGATCCAAAGTATGACTCTTAAGTGTGAAGAGAACCATGAGTATAATAAAATTTGGTGTTTGTAAGTATGTAATGGACAAGCACATTAAATCTGCATTGGATGCCAATATGTTAGCAGACTTTCGGCAACATAAGTGTTGATGGGCGTCCTGTATGAACAGCTGAGTCCCTGATTGGGAACTTTCCCAGCCTAAACTCACTAATTGGTTGGTAGTAAGTAATCAGTTTTGGGAACTGCTGATCATTTATGAATCTGCTGGGTAATTTAGAATAACACCTGGTACTTGTAGCAAACTATCCCTATGACTAGTAACTAGTTTTAACTTGTAATGCTGACTGCTACATTTAATAGATGATCAAGTTAAATCACATGTAGAAAACTAACCCCTAGGGTATCTAGGATTCAAATCCTTATGTGCGTGTCAATGGCGATCAAGTACAAATCAATTCAAACACCTCCCACCATGTGCCTAGTTGTGCTGGTGATTAAAATAAAAAAGAATAGATTTTTATCAAGATATTTTTCAAGTCAAGTGCTGGTTAAAAATATTAAGAAATTCTTCTATATTCGCAGTTCACAATTTCTCTTTTACTTGGTACCTACCAAATGAGGAGGTAATGGTTTTAGAATTATTAAAATTCATACCCTAAACAATAAGTGGCTATAGACTATTATTGATAGTCCTTGTGGTGGTACAAAGCAATGAGAAATATTGTATATGGTAGTTACTTATTGTAGAGAAAATAATTAGGTTAGTTGGCTTATTGAAGAATTGTGATGAAATTTAAAAACAACAAAGTCAATTTCAAATTAAATATCAGTTTTACTTAAGATGATGTTTTCCTTAACAATAAATTTATGTATTATTGAGATGAGTTAAAGACCAGAAAACAAATCAACATCATCTTTTTAGTTAAAAAATAAATATGTTTGGACCTAATCCTAATAGATTTTTTTAAAAATAAATTTAAATATTCGGACAGAATACATGGTAAGACATTTCATAATTAATTCTAAACATCAAACTTAAATATATTGGGATGTGTCTCAAAAGTTGAATGTGTCTAACAGAAGTGCCGTAAGGAAAAATCCGTTTTCTCACAATCATGGGTTGATATATATAAAAAAAACACAGTTTAATTATTTTACAGTTAATCACAAAGCTCATACAAGTAATACAAAGAGCATAATAAATACAGGGTATTGTATCATACTGATATTAAGATATTTTCACTTCAAATATTTAAATTACATTACTTTAAAATATAACTTATTAAAATGGGTTAAAACAAAGTTGATAATTTATAAAATAAATAATTTTAATATTAACCTATTTATTCATACAAAAATACCGGCAAAAAAGTTTCTTGTTAAATATCACATTCAACCAACATGCATTAAATTCAAAATATTTATGCAGTCTCAGTTTTTTGCGTGACTATTTATCTACATAAATGTGTTTAATTTTTACAAAAAAGTAAACTACAAAAGACTGCACAAAGTATTTTAAGTAATGAGACTACTAAATGCTAAAATGTTCACACCACATCAAGTGAAGCTAGTATATATTGAAGAAATAAATGCTATGAATATTATCTATATATCATACAAAATTTAGACTATTATATTATTTTAAGTGGGGATCAGCTCTTGGTTATGCTACAATTTTAAATAGTGTAGATTGATAAATTCTGTAGAAATATTTGCCATGTATTACGAATTTAAGTGCTATAAAAAGAATAAGTGATATTCAAGAGATTTGATGTTTATTAATTTGTTTGAAAAATTCATATCAATGGAAAAAATGTTCCAATATTCCTTTACATATAAACACTCACATGCATAACCGTTTTCATTAATAATGTTTTTACCAATATTTGGAAAATATAAAGAATTATAAAATGGATTGTGCAAGTCACATAATGAGGGGTCCAAACTGTTCACCAGGTAACTGCAAGACAGCTTTCATATTCTTTACATAAATGTGAAGACCAGTTTGACCATGTGACTGTGGGTGAAAATAAATAAGAAATCAAGCCTTGAATTAGATGCCATTCAAAAATTGGATACTCTGAAAACAAAATTAAGACACATTTGTTAATTTTTATTTTCTCTTGTTTCAATAAACAATAGTAAAATACATAATATCAATTGGCCAACTAAAGTGCATATGAAATACTGACTTATGTTGGCAGTAATTTTACATTTAAATAGTTATTGTGTCAAATTGTGAAGTTTACAGCACAAAGTTTAATGATAAGAAATTTAAGAAATGATTTTAAACAAGTGAAAGAAATATTTTTCTTCATTAATTATTAGTTAGTAACCGGCCTCAGTAGCATAGTTAGATCACACACTAGGTTCGTGTTGAGATAGACAATCGAGGACAGGGAGATCTAGGTTCGAATCTTGCTCAGGTGAACTTTTTTCCCCCCTTCCTAAATGGTTTTCCACTCTTCCTCCAAGCAAATGTGGGTTCACTTCCTCTATATTCAACCTTTCCATGTCCTAAACCATTAGTGTAATTAGTAATTATATCCCAAACGGGTAGTAAGATGCGGTGCTAAGTAGATTAGTTAGTAGTCAAAAGAAAGAGGAAGGTTTGCGGACGTGTTATGGAACAAAGGATGGAGAGAAACTAGTAAGGTAGAAAGAAGGTTGTTGGAGCTATGTGCAAAAAATAAAAGGACCGTTGCAAACAGCTGGTATAAGAAGGAAAGAGAAAGCCATAAAATCACTAGACACAGTTGGGATGGGGAGCAAAGGTCAGTGATAGCCTACTTCCTCATGAATGTAGAATTGAAAAGGCGGAATGTAAACATTAAGGCGATACCAAATGTGCCCTTAGATAGTGACTAAAGGTTGCTGGTGGCAGACATAAAGGGATGGAAATTTAAGAGAAAAGTATAAAAACAAGAAAGAATAATAATGGTGTGAAGGCAAAAATGAATACGAAAGAGAGTTGCACCTAAGAAAGGCAAGGATGAGATGCAAAGTGTAGAGGTGGAATGAGAAAGGCTTAGGAAAATTTGGTGGGCGCTGAAATAATAATGCATTCCCACATAATAAAGCATTCATAAGAAGTTTTAAGAATAGGAATAAGGAAAAGAGGAAGAGTATAAGGAGAAGAAGAAATGAGATAATCTAGTGTCACAAGAAGCTATGAAGTATTGGATGTAAAAATGGACATATATGCTGGAAAGGGATGTGGAAGGAAGAACAATGAAGGGAGGAAGGAGAAGAATAAAAATAACTATAGATAAGATATTTTGAGAAGATGTAAGAAAATGTTCAACCCAGAGGAGGAAGAAAATGGGTCCCACAAGGAAAGAGGCGGAGGATGCATTAATGCGAATGAAATAAGGAAAAGCTCTAGGTGTGGGCGAACTGACTGTGGAAATGATAAGTACTGCAGGAGAAGCAGGAATACAATGATTGCACATGGTATTGTGAGTGATATGGAAGGAAAACAAGGTACTAGAAGAAAGGAATTGTACCAATTTTTAAGAAAGAAGACAGGAAAAAGGGTTTCAATTATAGGCAAATAACGCTGATGTACCACAGTACAAAATTAAATAAGAAGATACTGGAAAGGAGAATAAGAAAGAAAATTATAGGAAGATGAAGAGAGGAACAGTAGAGATTTAGGGAACAGAGGTCTATCCCAGACTTGTTCTTTGCTATATGACAGCTGAGGGAAAGACGGTACAAATTTGTGAATGAATTGGTGTAGCTTTTACAGCTTTGATTCCCGGCAAAGATTTATCTGATTACCAAACCCTTCCTTCACCTCTGACAAGACATCTTGTGAATGTGAGGAATGCCAGATGTGAGGAATGCCAGGTCTCCACCGTGGTTCGGATTCCACGTTAAACCGTAGGTCCTCCATTTCATCTCACAATCACCCTACTATTGCACATTAGCGTAAGTGCGTATAACCAAAACGGGTAGTAAGACACGGTGCTAATAATAACAACAACAACAACAACAACAATAATAATAATAATAATAATAATAATAATAAAAATAAAGCTTTGATGGGTGAATTATATAATCACCTAGATAGTTACATAAGCATGCCACATCATCAATATAGTGCTCAGTTTCTCAGTATTCTTCCACGATAAACAGTACCAAGCAGAAATGACAAACACACATGGCCTGTGGCTCTAAGGGGCAGGTGGGGGAGGGAGTGGGCCCACTAAGCAGGTAAGGAAGATGATGTAAAACATTTTCATTTTATATAAATGAGGGCTGTCAAACTTGATTCCTCGATTCTTACTGGTATCAAAAGAATCGAGAATCAATCATAATATTAAAATTCTTAACTCTCAATAAAACTGGCAACTAAACAAAATGGCAACATTCGTAATAGGTAATAATCAATTATATTTCATATCAGTTTAGTTGCCGTTTCACTTAAATCGCGGCAAATTGTAAATATACCGCATTGGCCCGAATATAATACGACCATAAAATTTTGAGGTGTTCTACATGAAAAATAAATTGTCTTGAATATAATACGAGCTGACATTATGACAGTAACAAGAGGCAAAAACTTAACAACTTTGACACACTTTTTTTTAAAAGTAAAAGTTAAGTGAGACTGTCAGAATACATGAATCGATTCAAACAAAAAATCGATATATAATATGTACACTAAGGATGGCAATTTTCTGTAATATATCATTACATCTATCATTAATTGATATATCACAACATGTATATCGAAAGTTATGATAGTTCGATCAAATTATTATTATTTAGCACCGCGTCTTATACGCTTTAAGTACTAATTATGCTAATGGATTAGGAATTGGGAAGGTTGAATTAGAGGAAGTGAACCCGCATTTGCGTGGGAGAGTGGAAAACCATTTACGAAAAACCACCCCCAGTTCACCCAACCGAGATTCAAACCTCGATCTCCCCGTCTTCAGCAGTCTAGCTCAACACGACTAGCACGTTAGCCAACTTCGCCACTGAAGCGGGTTTCGATCAAATTAAGATGGCCACTCTTGTGTAATTATATTCGTCACTTTTCAATTTTTAATATTTTATTTAGCTCTTTGAATAGGACAAGTATTTAAAAATAGAACAAAAATCGATGTGGTTAGTAAAAATAAAGCTAAAAAAGTTATATTTATTTTAATTCACTAGATTTAGAGCGAAGTTTGATATATCATTGGCGAGTTAACGTGTTTAGGATCAGCTCTGGTGGACGACTTTAAATTGCTGTTTAGTTTAAATGTGTTCTTTCTGTTATAAAATCTGCAATTATTTGTTGTATTAATTTCGAGTTTATTTGCAATTTTTGTTTTGGTTTTCAGATTTGAAGACTTTTAGTGTGTTTAGTAAATATCAATAAGATTGTGAGATAAGGTTTAAAGCTATCATGTGTTGTATTGGTCAGTCCAATTTTAACATTGAGGGGGGAAGTAAGGTATCAGGCACGTTAGATTTTCTATACGATAAAAATAATTATTAAATATATACAAAAATTGTTATGACTGTTTTTACAAAGCTTATCTCTTTTATTTGACAAATTTTCAGTTTTATTTGTGACAAATGCTATAGGCCTTATATTTTGACTCTTTTATTTCTTACAATTTAAAAAATAATTGTTTAAATTAGGAGGGATAGCCAGCACACTTACCTTGGTGATAGTGGAGTAGAAATTATTTAGACATAAAATTAAAAAACACATTTTTAAGGACAAGCTTTCACTGTCACAGACAGACATCAGGTCAAGAGAGTAGACTGATGCTTTTTAATGTTATATCTAAATAATTTCTACTCCAGTTTAACCAAGCTAAGTGTGCTGGCTATCCCTCCTGATTTAAACCATTATTTAGCCTAGTGCTCTATTCCACATAACCTCAATTTAAAAATAAGTGATGCCTACAATTATATTGTTTGTTTACTTGCTACCAGTATGGTACTTAAGTTTTCTTTCCAATGTCATTAATTCAATACAGTGCAATTTTATTTAACGATCCTATTAGGTGAATTGAATAGACTTTGTTCTCAACAACTGTTTATTACACTTTTTTAAATTTCTTTTATTCAGGCCTACAAATGTTTGATCCAATTAGGCTTTATTTGTAGGTAATAATACATGTTTACTATAGTGTAAATCCTAATTACTTTATTATTTTGATTATATGATTTAATTCTTAGTAAAAGTAATACTTTTGTGTTAATTTATTTTATTACTATGAATGTTATTTAGTTTTTTGGTATGTTATGAAGTTCAATACCCACATATTTTTTTATATGAGGATAGATGCTTGGAAAAATAATGAAAAGGGAAATTTTTAAGAATCGGAATCAAGAATTAAAAAGTAGAGGTTGAACTTAAGAATCGGAATCGAGAAAAACAGGTATCATGACATCTCTAATATAAATATTATTACTATAACAAAAGTATTTGATGTTACAAAAGTTACAGAATTTTGTCCCCCAGAAGTTAGTGGCGCACCGAGCAGCCGCTTGTTTCCCTTGCACTTTAGTCCGCCTATTGTCTATCCCCTTGCAAAACATCAGCGTGAAATTAGCCACAACACACTTATTGTATAGCACTGCATTATACACAAGCAAAATAAGATTGGAAAAGATCTGGTGTTTGAAAATGTGATGGTTACATTAGTGCAAACAGTGAACGTCATTAGATCAAGGAGACTAAGTCACAGACAGATCAAAGCTTTCCTTAATGAGATTGATGCTGATTAAGGTGAGCTCGTTTACTAATGTGGAGTTGACTCGTTGAGCAGGTTTTGACTAGATTTGTGTCACTTCGAGAAAATTTAAAATGTTATTTGTTGACAAAAAGCCTGTCTTTTTATTTATTTTAGGTATTTCATGAGCACTTTCTGAACATCACTCATTGAACCCAATTTGCTGCCAGTATCTTGTAAATATGTAAATAATGCTGAGTGGAGAGTGTCCAGAGTATCTGATATGCACCTATTTAATTTAAAATATGTATAGTTTCGGAAGAAAATATTACATTAATCGCTTCACACGTACTCGTGCAGCTGGTGAACAATCAGAAAATGGGAAAAATTGTCCCTCCTGATAAAAAGACTGTACATCATTGCCTTATGGTGTCAGTTTATAGCATATGAAAGTGTGGGGTTTAAGAAAGTAGAACATATAAAATTCAAGGAATGACTATCGAAGAAAGACAAAAAAAAAGTTATTACAGCTAATATATAATTTTTTATGATATATTGTTATCAGGTTATCAGAATGATAATAAATAGTCAGCATTGACATAAAAGTTAAAGAGTAAGTCGAATAAAATATCTTTTTTTTTAGCACCAAGTCTTACTACTTGTTCAGGTTACACACTAAAATAAAATACTAATATAGTTCATTATTGCTCCAAAAAACATATAGGTTTGTGAGGTAGAATATCATCGTGGTTTAGGAAGTTGTATATTATATAATAAAATTGATTTTGACTTTGAAATGATAGGATTAAATAAAATAATTATTGTTATTTAAATAATCAGTTGAGAAGACTTTTACTATTTATCATGTAAACTTATGATGATGACTATGATGATGATTGACTTTAATGGCAAAGTTAAGGCTACCACATTTTCTTACTATATTACAATAATTATAATAAATAAAGCATAATAAATAATAATTATAAATTATTTAGCTCTTGAAGGGTACATAATTTACAGATGTTATTTAATAAATGAGCTAGTGTTATTGGACCCAAAGTAAAACAACTTTAAAGTGCCTCAATAGTGAGATACAACATACTTTTGCCTTAAAATTTAGAAATATGTTTATAAAGTATAGCAAAAAGTGTGCTCCTTTTTACTTTGGTTTCAAATATGAATTAACTAAGATTCAACAAGGCCTAATCAGTTAATTTGATGTGTTAAAGATGCTTTGATACAAAATTTTATTTGATTTCAACAGCTCTAAAATAAATCAGTCATCACCTTTCTTTGTTCTGACTGAGAACCTTGATATCTCTGTAAGTTAAGTCCTAAAGAACTGTTTAAAAATGTATAGACTTTCTTAAGGGTATTAGACCAGCACGTTGATAAATGGAAGAACTGTAGTCAACTGTTTGAAGCTGTGAGTTTATTTTTTAATAGGGGTGTGCGAAGCCAGTTTTTTCAGTTCGAAGCAAAGTCGAAGCGAATATTCAAGAATATTCTCGAAGTCGAATCGAAAAATTGATATATTTTATCTAACTTTAATAAAAACCTTACAATTTAGCCTAATTATGTAATAATACACAATAAGACATTAACCTCTCGAAGCTTTGCACACCCCTATTTTTTAAATATATTGTCTTTTCACATAAACAAAACTAAATACCTGCCACAAAAGTTTGGGATGAAATTTGTACATCATATGTTCTAATATATAAATTCTGATAACTATTAATTTTATTTGCCGAGTAAAAAAGATTTTACACAAGATTAGAAGAACCCAAATAGCGTTACTATATTCTCACTGTATATTATTAATAAGTCCTTTTGTTTCAATTGAAATGATATATGTTCCTTTTAAATGTTAAAACTAAGTTATAAATATTCAGCGAAAAAAAAAGAGCTATTGACCTTTCTCCATAATAGTATACAGTTTATGATGATAAAAAAACAAAACAAATCATGCTGCAATTCATCTATTTTATCACACACATTGTCAAAACATATTTTAGTTTTTCATTAATTCAAGGTTTTTAAAGTGAACTTTCTGAACCGAATGATTATATCAACACATGACTTCTAAACTTAATTTAATATAGTACAGACAACACCCAGCCGTTAATTCATCACTGTGAAAGTGTAAAACCACATTTCATCCATGATAAATGTTTGGCCATGCCGGGAATTGAACCCGAGATCATTAACTCAGTAGACTGACACTCAACCGATTGGGCTAAGGTGTTGAAACATATTTTAGAGTCATAAAAAATTACCTATATGATGTGCATAGAATATGCGTTTTCCATCTCATTCGATGGCCTTGCTTAAAAATTCAATAAAGCGTTTGCCATACTGTTCTGGATCACATGTTGAGATCCCATCAACATTAGCACCATATTTCACAGTCTTTGCAGCCTTAGCAGCTTGCTTCCTTACGCCATAATGTGTCAAGACATCAATTATTGCCAGAAAGTAGATTTCTTTCCAGGGAGCGTCTGGAAAAAAAATATTTATACATGAAATTATGGTCGTTTTCAATTTTAGTTGTCAATTTATAAATTTGAACTGTGATTCATCATTCATGATGCATGTTGGGAAATGTGTAACGTACATGCCCAAGAAGATGGTTCTAGGTCTTTCTCCAAACTATTCAATTGTTCTACCTCTGTCTGGTTATCCCTTCCCTCTCTTCTTTGCTTTGTGATTGCCTTTGTTTTCGTTACCCCTTTCCCCCCCTCTCTGAGCAAGAATGTTAGCGTATATAATAGTGTAATTCAGATGTGTGATTTACTCTCGTCAGGATACTGTTCTTGGACACATATAGGTGTACAGGACAAAATTCTATTTCGACTATTATAATTTAAAATTCTTTTTCGGCCAATAAATGTTAATATTAGACTTTCTGGAATTTATAGATAATTACGCAAGGATATCGCGTAATACTTCGATATCTTGATATGTAAAATTAGTTATGATAAATAATGTTTGTCTTTATATTAAGTTTTCTAGACGCAAAGTAACCCCTTTTGAATCCCTAAGAGCACACATTGAGCTTGCTGAAACTGTTCACTATAACTTATCAAGGAAAGAAAGCTGCAAATGACAAAGTTTTTCAACACTACATTCATATCACCATAGAATAAAGTGACTTTTGAGAGTATTAAAATATTCAATTTAATCATAGGGATGGATAAATTAGTATTTGAAAATAAAAGATTACTCAGTTTAAGTAAAAATATTAGGTTTTCACATGCACATGTGTCACATTTATATGAGCTGCCATTGCTTAGAAGTCAGAAAATTATAGAGTTCACCTACTCTCTGAGCTTGGTATAGCATAGATGTCAAGCTCGGGAACAATGCCAGTCTCATATTGCAGACTGGTTTCTCTCATGAGGGCTGCATGGGGGGAGTCCGGAGGGGTGGTCATGCTTCCTAGCATGCACCATCTGTCCCCCGCCCCCTGTCTGATGTCTACCCCAGATCCAGTCTCCGAGTCATCATCATCATCTACACCATTGTCTTCATCTTCTTGTTCAATTTGTTCAGAGTTTTCTTGTTCAGCGCGAGTGCAGTCATGGACACCCAATAACAATGAATAGTCCATAAGGTGCAACTTTGTGAGAAACTAAGTAAAAATAACAAACCATCAACTACACATGTAATATAACACTATAAAAGTGGAAAGGGAAACATGAAAAAGTCAAGGCAGATTAATGCAAGGGAATGGAGAGATCAGGGTATGAATCCCCACTGGATGTATTGAGGACTGTTTTTCCTTACTGGTTTCCAACTCCTCTTTCAAACAAGTCTGTGTAACCTGAATGTGCCGTTAAAAATAACTCGGGAATCGAACCCAGGATATTTGGCTTAGTACACCAATGCTCTACCTACTGAGCTATCCAGGAGTCATCTTCTGCCCAGGGCCATTCTTAAGGCATAGTTAATGATGGATGTGCAGAAATCGTCAGCTACATATATGTGATCAATTAACACCAAGAGCTATCAGATAACGCAGCCACCTTTGACTTGGGATGGCTTTATGCTGCCAATTATCGTATTATTGGCAGTATAAAGCCATCACGATTCAAAAGGTGGCTGTGTTATCTGATAGATCGTGGTTTTAATTGATCAGATATTTGAATCTAACAATTTTCGTACGTCCATCACAAACTTTGCCTTAAAATATGATTGAAGAATGAGCCTGGACATGGGATGACTCTTGGATAGTTCTGTGGTTGGAGCATTGACCCTCTAAGCCAAAGGTCCCGAGTTTTATTCCTGTGTCCAGGTGTCATTTTTCAAGCTAAGAATATGATATTTAGATGCGGCTATAAGCGTAACTAACAAATATAATAGCTTGACTATTTATTTTATATTTATTTGCACATTTGTATGATTATCATTGTATTATTGGAAGCATAAAGCCATCCCGATAAAAAGGTGGCCGCGTTATCCAATAGCTCGTGGTCTTAATTCATCACATATATGTAGCAGAATATTTCCACACGCCTATCAAAGACTCTGCCTTAAAATATAAGTGAAGAATGACCTTAAAATGATATAACTCCTGGATAGCTCAGTGGTTAGAGTATTGGCGTATTAAGCCAAAGGTCCCAGGTTCGATTCCTGTACCCAGGTGTGATTTTTTAATTTAAATAATATGATATTTAGCTATGGCTATGACCATAACTAATCAAAATAAAAGCTTGGCTATTTATTACATAATTTTAATGTAAGAGTTAAAAATTGTTGATATGAACTAAAAAGAGAGCTAAGCGATAAATTTCAAATTTGTTGGGTTCTTTTATCGTTATTACCCATTCGGGTTATATGCTCACAATAATTACTCTAATGATATAGGGATAAGGAAGGTAGAATTTTAGGGGAACGTGACCACATTTATATGGAGGAAGAGTAGAAAACTATTCAGAAAATTCACCTTCAGCACACTTAACCAGGATATGAACCAAGATCTCCCTTGAATAAAATCCCAAAAACCATAATATATGACAGATAGATATATATCGTTCTCTAAAAATCAAAAAGAATTAAAAAAATACTATTTCATCCCATTGTTTTGTATTATCTAGTTAATAAGTACTCACTTCAACATCTGCGGTTAGCGTTTCAATAAGTTTCTCCTTAGCATCATCACCTATGTAGATTTTCATGCCTTCCTTTACAAAATCATTATCTTTGAGGGTAGGTAGATCTTTCTCCCTTTCTTTGTCAGATGCTTCACGATCTACTGTTGAGCCTTTTAGGTCAAATTTTCTGTGAATGATTGAAAAATTATAAATAAACTGGTAATCATTGCTTGCATTTTGAAAGCTTACGCTAACAAAATATTTTATCATCACCTACATGTAGTGTATTAAATAACACAGGCATGGTTGGCACAGTGTTAACCACTCTTGACTGACAAGAGTTTCAGGGTTTGAATCCCAGCCCAGCCAAGTGTATAACATTTAAGAAGAAAAAAAAAAAAGTTTAGTAATAAGCGTTAAATAAGGTTTGAAAATTTAAAAAATGTTATTAATAGTTCCCAAAAATATGTGAATGATAAAGAATTGTTTGTAAATAGTCTAAGGATTGACAGCCAAGATATCATTTTTGAATTAAAAATATTAAGTTGAAAAATGTTAAAGCAATTTTTGGAATTTAAATATTAGGTACATTTAAAATAACATGAGACACATTAAAAAAATAAGCACAAATAAAAAGTTGTAGAGTACATGATCTATGAAAAGTTAAGTTAAAAATTTGCTTGGTAGATATTAATTTTAAAATTATTTAGTCATACATCAGTAAATTTAAAAAAATTGAGAATAGGATAGACTTTGAAAAGAGTTAAATCTATTTTTATTAATTCATATAGTATATATGAAACAATAAAAAATAGTCAAGGATTTCTTTTTAATGTTGAAGACAATTAAAATATTTTATGAGACAAGTAAAAGACAAGAATAAAAGTTACAATAAGAGATATTAGATGATCACATTAAAAAAAATCACTTGATATAAAATAAGTCAGAATTGAAGTCAATGTGGTGTATATATATATATATATGTTATTATATTCTGGTTTTTAAAATATTTACTAATATATGAATAAATAATTCATTAAATTACTATCTACCAGGCATAATCTTAATTTTTAACGCTATTCTTCAAATTTCTAACTTTATATTTGTGCTTCTTTTTTTAGTGGGTTTTATGTTATTTGAACTTTTTTTTAACACCACATCTTACTACATGTTCGAGTTATAAACTTATTTATTTTAATTCCAAAATTTGTTTAAATTTATTTCAATTTGACATTTTAAATTCTACATTTTATTTCAAATGTCAATCCTTACACTATCTTTCTAACAATTTTTTATCATTATCATATTTTTGTGACCCAATAAATCAACATTTTTCTTTTCAAGTCTTATCTAAGAGTAAGATATGATTTATCCAAACTGTGGATTTCTATCCTCCCTCCAGATGACTGCTGGTACATTATTTTGATCTTAAATCCTTTAATCATGTCTTCTTGAATTAAAAGCTATGTTGCTAGGTTAATAGTATTTTTTTCACTGTGTCTTAGTACTCATTTAAATGATACACAAGGTTTACAAAACACACCAACCTAATGCAGATAAGTGTTTTGGAAATTTTAGTTCATTATATCCTAGGTACTTGAATTAATTTTTAAAAATTTTACTTAACTATGAACCAACCAATTGGTTGGCAAAATAACTAGCTATAAAATCTGTATCATAGGCATCGTAATCTCTTTAATATATTTTAAAACATTCCAGTCAACAATTTTTGAAATTATAAAGCTGGCAAATGACATGCTATGGTTTATGTTTCGCCTACATATTTCAAGTTTTTTAAAAAATGATATCTATATGTCAAAATATCTGTTTGAGTAACCTGCAGCATACTATAAAATCAATTACCTGGAGGGAGAGTGGGAAGATCACAGTATAAATAACAACTTATTGTGCAACAGGCTGAGATTCAAATAAAGTCAAACCCCAATCCACTGGGTCAAAGAGGAGTGAAAAAAACCCTATGCCAGCACTGTAAGCTTAATTAATTTAAGGTCAAAGGAAGAAAAAAAAGAAAAAAATACATCAGCAATCCTATAGAGTGTGGTTTGGAAAACCAAAATCAATGCACCCAGTCAAGATGAGAACGGAAGGGGAAAAAATTGTGTATTATTAAAATGGGAAAGTGAAAATGGTAAACTCTGGTTTAGATATATAAATAATGATGAAGAAACATGATGTGTATTTATCAAAGATATAGCATTTTTAATGTTCAATATATTAAGATAGGTATACCTGTGTGTTCGCAAGTGGTTGCTGAAAACATTCCTCATGGCTACCATATAGTGTTCCACACCATCCACTGTTAGCCTGTACATTCCTAAGTATTGAGGTAGAAGGGTCTTACCATGGCGTTCAACAATATACTGTAAAATAAAATAGAAAATGGAATATTAAATAAACAATCAAGACATCCAGGAGTTATAGAAAAAATCTGCATGGTTATATTTTATTTTATTTTATAAAATAACCAGTCCCTTTAAATAAATAAGCTCTAGCGAATGAATACAAATTATATATATATATCTCAACTATTAAAAATAATTCTTGACTACCAAACATTTAGCCTACTGATACGAGCTATCCACAATTATAATATATATTTTTTTAAATTTGTAATGGACACAGTTTTGGATCTTTGTAAAATGACAATTTGGTTTGGAGAATAATGCAAAGGAACTCAAGACAACTTAGATTCATAGAAGGCCAAAAACTCATTTATCATTTATAAACAACCCTGCAGGTCAGGCCATGTGAATACTATTCCAGTGGATATACAAAGGCACTTAATGACGTTGAAATCTATCTTACTTTTTAAAGTAAGCCACCGCTGAGAACTAATGTTATCTTAAGAAATTCAATTCCAAGTATTTTCTACAAATCGCAACCTTTATTGCCTGGACTTTTAATCATAGGTGACACCATTTCCAACTCTTATGCATAATCAAATTTCATAATTTTACAATAAATAGTAAACTATGGCAACAAATATTTTAAATATAAAGCTGGTGGCGAAACAGCCCGTTATGAGGTAGTCATGTAAAATAACCTCAACTAACCGTACATGGATCAAATTTCAATTGGAAAGATTATAAATGGTTGAAATAAAGTATAACAAGGTAGCTCAGCACAAGTATGGAACATCACACATTAGTTATCAGAGAGTAGTAAAGTGTGTTCCTTCTTATTTAAGACTAGATTGTTTTTTTCATCACTTCTAAGTATCCATTAGGGCTATACACATGCATTACACCAATGGGATAGGGATAAAAAGGTAGAATTGTAGGCAAACTGTATTTGCATTTGTGTGTGTGTGGGGGGGGAGGGGGGGGNGGGGGGCATCGAGGAGTGTGTTAAGCCAATAAGGAGAAAAACAACCTTATTAGATCCAACCGGCATTCGAATTTGATCTTCCCGTCACTGTTAATGCAATCTAATGTAAGAGTGATGTGTGTGACCATACAACAATCAATTTGGGTTAGGACTCAGTTAACAACCATCGGCTGTCCGCTCCTCTTTTGGAGATATTAGTCTAAATGTTTTCAATATTATTACATTTTCTAACACATTTATCTTTAAATTTAATTATTAATTTTTTTTTATTATAAAATTAGAGTTGAACACAAAAGTGTAATAGTAACAATAAAGTATATTATGAAATAAAAATGCTTAATACAGCAAAATGATAGTATCAATTATATTAACCCTTTGAGTACCAAGAGAAATGATAAAAAAAAATGTGATAAAAGTGCCAAGCTAATTTGCTGTAAAACACAGGATTTTGTTTAAATTTTAATAACTCATTAGTCTTTGAACTTCTTGCACTCAAATTTTTACATAAACTAGCTAACATGCGTGCCAATCCGATTATATAATTAAACATATACTTTTTTAGTTTTTAAATATAATAAAAAAATCACTAGCCAAGATATTTAAAACAATTTTTTTACTGTTTTATTTAATATTAATTTTTAAGCTTTTAAAATTTAAATAGCTTGAAATCACTGAAAAGAACATAAAAAACTGAGTAAATAAAAAAATTTACAAAACTAACTTTAGATTTTACACTAAAATTGTTTTATGCATAGCAAATGATTCAGTGACCACCAACTTTATTAGGGTAATAGTAAAATAAAGTCTAAAATAAATAATTGGCTTGGAATCACAAGGGGAGTGTGGAATTCAAACCTGGTACTTCTGCATCAATATGAATAGGTTGTGGTGGATTATCCTGATCTTCGAGATTTATTTCATCCTAACAGGAATAACTAGTATTCACACTTGCGTTATCAATGTCAGCTGCCACTTCTACTTGTTCCGATCTTTCACTTTCACTAAAATATAATTCCTGTTCACTTTCATTATTTACAAATTCAGAATCATTAACAAATTGATCACTCTAGTTTGAGCTATCAATAAATATTGCAAGTATTTCTGTGCCTTGAATCACAGCTTTCCTATAAAATTAGCTTGAACATATGAGAATGCAGTGGAAATAAAATCTACTCTTTCTGTTGACTTAATACTGAACTAAGGAGCTTGAAAACACAGGATCGCTGTGAGAGACGCTGGCAATTTTAGCAAATATTTTGTGCATCACTCTGAGCAACGTTGACACTCAAAGGGTTAAATTACGATTTAGTGCAGTTGTGTTGTCTATAAAAAAAAACATTAAAATATAATTTATACTCTGAGGAAGCATGTTAAGGTGTAAATTTAAGGTAAAGTAACTACATAATGCCAACCAAACCTCTTCCCAATACACCTGATTAAGGATCAAACTTTGGCCTCCATAGTCAAATTCAAGCATGCAAGCAAACATCTAGAGGGTGAAATAAAAAACCCAACTAAAATCTCCAATATTAAACAAATTATTAATGTCAATAGAAATAACAACATGAAGTTTTGAAACATAATTTAAAACTTTAATCATCCTCCAATGGTATGATTACTTCTATGAGAAAAATTATAGTATTCCTGCCTGCATTCCACATCATCCACTAACACGACTTAAATAGCAAGAATGCCTTTTCAAAAAACTTCACTCAATGCTAATATGGAGAACAATGAGTCTTTTCTCCTTGTCAATTGGGTTCTGGAAGGAAACTGGGTGATGAAAAAACCAAAGCAATGATGTTTGCAGATGACTTGATGGTGTGTGTGTGTGTGTGTGTGTGTGTGGGGGGGGGATTGAAGAGGAAATACAAGAGTAGTTGCAAGAATGGAATGAGGTGAAAAATTCTGGAATTAAATTTAGTGTGGCGAAGAGTGAAGTGATGGTGATGACAAAGCAGAAAACAAGACCAAGAAAAGTGATAGAACTGGAAGGAGTAGGTTTGAAAGACGCAAAGAGTGTGACATATCTGGGTAGTGTAATTGAGGCAAAAGGGGGCAGCAGAGAAGATATAGTGAGACGAGGGCAACAGGGAGGGATATTCTACAGGTGTGTAAGAAACCTACTATGGAAAAAAGAAGAATCCCTAAAGGGTAAGGAAGCGTTTTATAGAGCATACTTCATACCCATTGTAACATATGCAGCGGAAACTTGGACTTTAGATAAAAGAGAAACAAGGAAAGTGGAGGCCATGGGAATGAAGTTTTTGAGGAGCAGGCTAGCTGTCACCAGAAGTGATAGGATTAGGAATAAAGATGTAAGGTCCAGAGTTGGAGTACAGGGGGTACACAAGATAGTAGAGGAAGATAGGTTGAGATGGTATGGACACGTAATGAGGGTGGAAGGGGAGAGGAGTACTAATTACACTAATGGATTAGGAATTAGGAAAGTTGAATTAGAGGAAGTGAACCCGCATTTGTGTGGAGGGAGAGTGGAAAACACTTTAGGAAAAACCACCCCCAGTTCACCCGACCGAGATTCAAACCTCGATCTCCCCGTCCTCAGCAGTCGAGCTTAACACGACTAGCGCGTTAGCCAACTACGCCACCGAGGCGGATTATAAATATTGATAAACATAAGAAATAATCGTAAAAAGCTTAAATATGCTGTGGTAACTATTTGAAAACGGGGAGGGGGAAGTAAAGATAGATAAGACCTCTATGATTTAAATTTAAAAATGTTCAATTAGATCATAAATTATTATTTGTATTTTAAATAGTATACTTAAATCAAACAATAGTGATAAATGACAAAATAAATATTTTAAAGTCATTAAATTTAGTCAGTTTAATATAGATAAAATAAATAATTAGGGAGGATAATTATTCGAGCAGTCCGATTGTCAGCTGGAGCTGAATTATTCTTTCACGCTTTATCTTGTCTATTGGTCAGTATTGACCTTTTCTATACTCAAGTAATATCTGTCTCACTTAGAAGCCTCCACCAACTGTCCTTTCTAACATTTAGACCAAGAGTAGCCACAGATGGTCTTTTCACACATTTAATCCTCCCTAAAAAGTAAACAAACCCGCTCCCCCTTCTCCTTTCCCCTCAACAATCTCTGCCCAGTCACCAAGAAACAGTACAAAGGTCGATGTTGTCTAATACTCAGCTTAAAACTGGTGAGTCATCACTACCTGACTTCTTGCTTACACGTTCAAAAGATGGGGGAAAATAATTGGGCTAAAAGAATTTCCATCATCAGCTTAGCCGACAATGATCGATGATCAGATTGGCAATCTACATTAGACCATCCCTACTTGATAAAGCATTTTTCCAATGTCATACTAGACCTATAAGAGTATATTAAAACTTTTGTTATATTTTGGGCCTTTGGGCGTGTGCGATTTTGAAGTAGACGACTTTGTTCAACTTACAGGATGATAATGTTTGAGGAATGAATGCATTCTCTCAACCTCCTCGCTAGTTAGTGTCTTCACAATGAAGAGACGATCATAAGACTGATAAAATTTGGCACCACTCTTGCCAGGTGAGTCAACTAATACAGGTTGTGACCTGAAAAAATCAAACGGATAATTATGTCAACAAATAAAATTTAAATGGCTTTTTGATAATCATATGTTTTCCTTACAAATTAAAAAAATGCATCAGCATCAACTGTATTAGCTTTATATAGCAAAATTTCAAGGATTCAAATAAATGAAAATTGAGCTTAGCCCACGAGTCATAGTTAAGTCACAGGTGTGTGGTCGAGATTGATTTTAAAATGAGGTTTAGGGTGATTTATTTTTGTAAATTATCACCTTAAATTTGGAATTCTGGAAGCATGCAATGAACCCAAAAGAGCATGAAAACTACACTCATCATAAAAAGTAAAATAATTACCAAAATATTAAATTTAATCTTTTTTGGTATAAATATATTATTAGTTTGGTTCCTACGGGAGATGGAGGAGGACAAATTACAAGGATATTTGATTTGATAAAAATGGCGTAACAGAAATATGGGTTTTCTTTAACACCATCCCCGCCCTTCTCAAATACAAGGCCAGCTGTGTGGCACTTAAGGCTGGAGGTGAGAGCATTTTTTAAAACAAAGTAATCTGTTTTAGAAGGGTTTCAGCTAAAAGTATTCAAACCAGGCATGCTAATGGATTATTAGAGACGCTTAGCTGAATCACATATATTTATATATTTCATTTTTTCTATGGAATTTTTAATCAAAAGACATGTAGTTTAAATTTAAGGATGAATCATGAAAAAAAGATAAATGATAAATGTATTTATTTCTGAAAAACAATTAGTTTAGGTTTATTGGTAATTAGCTTTATTTTAAAACTACACAAATAATTTTAAGTTCCTAGTTAAAATATATTGATCAAAATTTGCACTATCTTGCAACCACAGAACTGGTATAATACCTGAATTAAAAATTGCAAGCAATTTATTTATATTGGGATGGGAATGGGAAGAAAAATTATCTCCAGTTATTTAAATTGCTTATAAACGCTTTGGATGGCATGAATAAAAACCCCTATGTGGTGTACTTGATGTGCTGTGAAAGATGTGACATTGATTTTATCTGATTATACAAAATGTTACAGCCCGATTCCTTTTAATAGCGATATACCGTTGCGGAATGCTACAACCTTTGAAACAGCTACCTCCCCTTTAGCAAAGAACTTCCACATGTTGCCCTGAGGGCTGGCCGATCTAGTATACAAGCTGGCTTGCCTTGGCTGCCAAGCTAGATGACGTCAACCGTGGCCCGCTTGCTCAGTGTGTATTCAGACTCAGACAGATCTTCCTGAAGTAACGAACTGGCATGAAAAATTTACTGAGGTTAAGCGAACATGGCCTGCTGAAGCAAGGGTGGCTGATGCATGGCTTGATGCATACAATGGAAGAATGGGCTATCATTCACTGATACACTGGGATTGGGTAGCAGGCTGGGCGAAGCACCGTTACTGGATAGCACTTGTGGCTACATTTTGACGAGGTATGCAAATAAATAAATATATTACTAAGCCAATCACAATTCATGAATGTCTTAGTGTGTGTGTGTGTGTGTGTGTATGTGTGTATATATATATATATATATATATATATATACACACATACACTAAGACATTCATGAATTGTGATTGACTCACTCCAAAGATTCATTCAGGAAGAGAATTAGTATATAAGATTGTGTCTAAACTGTGATTGTCACTTTTTGGCACAACACCAGAATGTTTTAGACAACATATATATGAATTTCAAAATGTAAGTACTTTTAAAATTCAAATTTCGTTGTAGTCTTTTAAATAAATATATAAAGTAAATTACTTTTTATAGTGGATCTTTAACCATTTAATTTAAATTTTGGACTCTTAACTCTTTTTCAATACTAAACTTTAGACTAATTATTTTTTGGAGCTTATACTTTGGACGCTGATTAATTTTACAAATCAATCTCTAATTCTAACTTATATTTAAAAGTAGTCATTAACTTTTCATTATCTTGATTAAATATGATTCGTAGCCTTTATTGATATTTCATGTAATAATTTCGTTTGGATGTCCCTTGTGTAATTCTAAGTAATTTAATAAATCGATTACTTGAGTGTGTAATATTAACTTATCTTGGTGAGCTGTCCTATTGGAATTAAATCTTTAGGATCTCAAAGTTACTTAATATTTTAATTACTCACGTTGGTTAATGTTAACTTAGGTCAGCAATCTTTCCCTGTGTATTATAAAGATTGGGGTATTAATATTTGTCTGTAAAACTTGACTCCATAAGGTTACTGTATTGTACGAGGGTGATCCCAAAAACAAGGTCTCTTAGTTTTTATTGATTAAAAAAAATTATTTGCAATAATCTTTACATTTTTTTAAAGTTTTAACAATAGCCTATTTTTCCGTTGAACCTCTTCTTTCACCTCGTCGTTGGAGCTGAATCGCTGCCCTGCCAAATGTTCTTTCAACTTAGGGAACTGGTGATATTCGCTGGGTGCCAAGTCCGGACTATAGGGTGGGTGTCTGATGATGTCCCATCCAAACTTTTGCAGAAGCTAGACAGTTTGACAGGCGACGTGTAGGCAAGCGTTGTCATGGAGAATGCTTATGCCCTTGCTCAACATTCCTCTTCTCCGGTTCTGAATTGCCCGTCTGAGTTTTTTCATAGTTTCAGAATACCGATCAACATTTATTTTGGTCCCAGCAGGCATAAAGTCGACCAACAATACTCTCTTTCGATCCCAAAAAACGGTTGTCATGATTTTACCGGCAGAGTGTTTTTGTTTGAATTTTTTTGGCTTCGGAGAAGAGGAATGCCGCCACTCCCGCGATTGTTGTTTTGTCTGTGGGGTTAAGTGAAATGCTCAGGTTTCATCTCCAGTGACAATAGAGTCCAAAAAGTCTTCATTGTCCGCATAGAGGCGAAGAATCAACACGGTGCCGCTTGTGATCTTATGTCAGCATTCGTGGAACCCATCGAGCGCAAACCTTCCAATATTGCAACTTTTTGGTAAAGATTCTGTGTATGGTGCTTCAGGACACCTCAGGGACCAAAATGCAAAGATTATCCAGCGTGATCCGTCAATCTTCATGCAGGCTTTCCTCGATCTTCTCAACTGTCTCGTCGGAAATTGACGGTCTCTCAATCCTTTGCTCATCAAGAATTTCATTACGACCGGCTATAAAATCCCTACACCATTTGCGAACATTTTTGATGTTCATGTGCAACTCGCCATACACTTCGGTCAACTGACGATGAATTTCAACAGGTGTAATGCCTTTCGCATTCAAAACCCAAATAACAGCGCGAATTTCGAACTTGGCAGCAAAGTTCAATGAGAGCGCCATTCTCAATGGTTGCCAGGACGACTGAGCACCAAGGGGAGGTGCGAGCATGCTCGAGTAGGGGTGGGGGAACTCCCAATCACAACATATATTCAACAACCACCAAAACAGTTTCGTTATGCCCCTAGCCCCTCGGACACCTTACTTTTGGGATCACCCTCGTATATAAAGCCCTATTGATCTCATTGATTATTACTTGCTTTGATATGGTAAGTACTTGTAATATAAATTTTGGATTAATCTTAAAATAAGCATTGTTCTATTTGTGTTTGGATTTGCTGGCCAAGTTCATGGGTCTATATTCACGCTTTATCTCAATCCAAGCTTCTTGTATTATTTTGTTAGATTAGTCTATTGCCGCCCTCCAGTCAGTAGTATTTTCTGTCTTTTGTAAAATAAGGAAACCATCAAATTGGCTCTGCTTATTTTTTTGTTTTTGAGTGAATGTTCCACTTCTATAAATGTATGGATTGTTCTATGTTGCCTACTCAAAGAGTTTAGAAATTGACAAAGGCAATTTCTGTTCAAGTATCAGTCTGATATCCTGTTAACTTATACAATAGCCATCACCTTTGAAAAATATTTTGTTCGAAGTGCTTAATAACTTTCTATCAGGATCACAGTATAAATTAAAGTATTCTGTATAAAGTGTTGTTGTCACTATGGCTTGGCCATTAAATAAGCATAATGTTTTTAGCTTATAAACCAGCAATTTTATTAGTCTTTTCCCAATAAACGCTACAGTGCTGAGCCCATAATACTTCAGGCATGCATACTTGCTGTGCCCGTATTCTAATGGGTGTACTTTTTAATTTTTACAAAGACTTACCATCCAAACTAATGTTTTAAATTAAATAAAAGTTGTTGAGCATATTCTGCCATCTACAACCAAAAAATGAGATACAAGTCAGACCTATTATTGTCTCTTGTTTGCCATCTTTAAAACAATTTAAAAACCACTGCATCTAGCTGGGAGTGACAATATACTACTTGGTATATCACGCGAACTTGGTCATAAGTGATGATAAAAATGGATTTTCTAAGAGACCACATAAGCCACACCAAATAATAGATGAGGAAATTACAGATATATTGACAACTATTGTGTCTGAAGATGAGTCTCATAGTTATAAACATTATATGGAATAGAACACTAAACTAAATCATGGTTTGGATTTGAAGACATAGCCAGGACACTTACCTAAGTGATAGTGGAATATAAATTGTGTCGATACAATACTAAAAGACACAAACATATTTTAATACACGCTTTCACTGTCACCGACAGATTCTTTAGGATGAGAGAATAGATTGATGCTCTTGGTTGGATTGCAAGTTTGACAGTCAACAGCTAATTCTTTCAACCTGAAGATGTTGTAGGTGACAATGAAAGCTTGTCTTTAAAAATGTGTTTGTATATTTTTTAGTGTTTTATAAAACAATTTATACTCCAGTAACACCAAGGTAAGTGTGCTGGTTATACTTCCTAAATCAAACCATAAACTATAAACAGGGCTTAAAAGTTTTTAGGGTGGCTCACCAGTCAGTCAAAAATTTAAACTGTCAGCATTATCGGGCTATAGTCACGCAATTTATGCCAACAAATTTAAACTGGGCACTCATATTCCTTTTTTTTTTATTTATACTTAACATGGCATACCAAATGAAAATATTTATATTGTTTTTGAAAAAAATAAAAACAGATTCTTATGTGCTATTTCTTCACCCCTCACATGAGAACAAACAAGATAAGAATGTGACAAGAAGCGCCAAAGGTTACTCGCCATTATTTGTTCTTGTTGTGTTTTGAGGTCCAAAGGGTTTAAATATTAGCAATTCTGATTTATATTAATCTCAAAATTGCCCTCAAACCGTAATAAGATATTGATATCACCTTGTGAGAGACTCGCTATTTAGTAATAACAATATCTAATTTACGCTTAAATATCGACATTCACCTTGAGAGAGTTGCCATGTACTCATTTTCATAGCTTACATACGATCTACTTGAACCGTAAATTTAATAATAATCTTGCGAGAGTCATTATGTAGTAATATCAACAGGTTAGCTTATGAAGGATCCATCTCAACTATAACAAAATTAACAATTAATTAATTAATTTACTTGTCAAGCAAAGGTTTTCCCTTGTCGCAGATGAGCAAATGAGGCTTTTTTCAAGCCCTGGCCATAAATATAAAATAAATATTATCATAATATAAAATTATGTACACTCCATTTACTCTCAAAGTTAACAGTGTTACCGTGATGGGTTACACTATGGCCCTATCTTATAAGCTGCACCATAGTTAAATTTAGATGATAGGCTTGCTATCTTTAAGGGTAAACGGAGGGTACAAATGAGTGTGATGAGAAGAAACAACTTATCCAAATAATGTAAACGTAGACATAGCTTGGCACTTTGTATTAATGGAGTGCATTCGATACTAATGTATACAATTTGACACCAATACTAGAGTTTCAGAATACATATAACTGAGGAATCTACAGTTCTGGACTATTTTAAGGTTTTTTCTGCCTGGTACAATCAAAATTATAGACGAAGAAACTAATACATTTTACAAATATGTCATAAGTGGAGGCGTTACAAGATTAATTCAGTAGAGTGGGTTAAAAAAATGGCACTCTAAGTTAAAGTACTAGAACGTTAAAGTACTAGAACATATGTTCCACATACCTTCACATTTCAAAATTACAGGATTTCAAATCATAGCACACACATTTTGTAGCAAGGTTGAAAGGATATTTTGGGAAAATAATTGATATTGGATCCATATGACCACCTTTAGGCATTGCAGTCTTTAACCCTATCCAAATTCCTTTATTAAATACAACTATTCTATTAACATCAGGTGTACTTATTTTTCACTGTAACTTTAGGGATATATTTCTCCATCTTACAAGCATATAAATATATTGAATCTGTATTTACTGCGAAACATTAAATTAAAATGTCATATTGGATTTTTGAGGGTTACTCTTTAAAGGTAAGTATTGCAGGTGAAAAGTGAATTATATGTATAACATAAAAATAAGTAATAAACAAACAAAACTACACAAGAAAAGAGGCCAACCTTGTCATGGATTCCTTATAGTCCAGGTCATCTATACCAAACCTCTCCCGTAGATTACGAAAAACTAACGGACAGTATTCTTTCACTTTGAAATGGCTTGGCATGTTTTCTCTGAAAATTAGAAAAAACAATAATAGATGTATTATTTATCACTAAAATAGTTTCTATTTGTATGATCTCATTTCCTTGCCCAATTTATTAAATAATTTATTCTTAAAAGGATGTACAAATTAAAAACAAGTATTGTTTGTAATATTTTGTTTTATTTATATAAATCAAGTCATTATCACAACTTACAATTTGATTATTTCAGATTTTTTCCATATGAATAATAATTTTTAATGTATGTAACAGCTCAGAATAGCAATATTTAACGACACATTAAACATTTTAGCTGTCAATGTTTTTATTGGCAATTTTTTTTAAGTGAAGTGGAAGCTGATATTTGTCGAAGTCAATTCAAAGTTTCAAGGCTTTGCAAACCCCTATTATATTTATGATTTATTCAGTTGAATTTATCTTTTCATATGATGTTACAAACTGACGTAAATAATATTTAAACATAGGATGCACAAAATGATAAAATTTAAATTAATTTAAATTTACTAAATTTAATCTACCCTTACATAACTTAAATTAAAATAAATAAAATTTAACATTAATTTACTTAACCTTAGTTAATATCAACTTACCTAAATTAATAACAAAATCCAAAAGTAAATGAACATAGCCTAACAACTTTGTTAGACCAACATAAATAAGTCAAACCTATCTTAAATTCACTCAAATTAAACCAGACTAATGCAAACTAAATTAAGGAAACCTTGTTTAACTTTAGCTGAAAATTTAAAAATTAACCTTAGGCCTTCTTAATATCACTTCACTTAGGGTGAAGTTTTTAGTTAAATTTATCTTTTGAACTAGAATTTTAAAAATTCATGAATTTTCAATTTGAATTAAATCCAGATATGTTTAATACAAGGTAGTTTATAAAGGTGCACAGGATTTCATAAAAGATCCATGGGAATAAATGAGTATGGGTGTACACCCACAAGGTCAATGTTGTTGCTATATAGAAGAAAACTTTCAGTGTTACCACACCTTTAATAGTAAAAATCACATAGCTCAGTCAAATCTTTGTGAGAGATATTTGATTAAAAAATCCTGGACATCTTTTTGAGGATCCTGTATACATAATAGTGATAGTGAAACATATATATATAAAAAAAATAATTTATAAAATCAAAATATAGTTAACAGAATTAAATATAAAATTAGTTTTCCAAGTGGTATTTATTATGTACTTGACATTTAACTCAGTTTTTTTTAACGCTTAAAAATAAAAATGTCCATAAACACCACCACCTTGTTTTATTAGTTTACTTGGTTTGTGGTAATAGAGCCCAATATAACTTAAGCCGATATCTAGACAGGCAAATAATCATGGAGCCACAAAGTTGATAATATAGTTTTGCAGAGGAGCTGAAGTGTTATAGTAATAGTCTATAATCAATTAATACATTAAATATTTTGTTGGTTTAATCAAGGATTCATAATGCTATTTTCTTTTACAAACTTGTGATGTTCAAATTATGTAAGTTATATACATTTAAAGGATTATCCAATTTGTTTGGATATTAATTTTCCCTATTCATTGTTAATGTAATGACCACCAGAAAACCATGTGTGTGAGTTGTCAAGATATAGCCTCATATAAAATACCGCCACTTAGCTTAAAACTAGTTCTTTGAAAATAATAATCAATTGTGTGCATTCATTTGTGTTCATATTCAATGGTCTGAATGTCACCTTAATTAATTGTGCCATTAATTGAATCAATATGTCAACTTCGGTGGCCTTGGGGTAAAGTGCTCGCCTCAGGATCTGATGTTCATTGGTTCAAACCCAGAAGGGTTAAACGGATTTTTCTTGAGGGATAAAAATCCATAGCACAGCTTTCTTCAGAGGGGAAGTAAATCTATCAGTCCCATGTCAATTGTTGCATGTAAAAAAAACCTGAAAGGTATGTGAAAATATTTTTCCTGATGAAATTGGTAGACACTTTCACTCTTGCCTGATATAAATTCCCATATGCTGATATAATCAGTCGATTCAGAAAGTACCTGTTAAATACCTCAAATAAATGGGGAAAAAAATAACATAGAGCTCTGCTGCTCACTTTGAGTGTGTGCGTGCTGAATTGCATATATGGCTTCTTGGTCTAATTTATTATCTTTAAGCAATGATAAGCTTTCACCAAAATTTACATACTTTAGTCAAATTGAAAAGTTGAAGATTAGGGAAGCTTCACATGTCAAAGTGTGTTAAGTAATTTTGAGGAAAGGCATGATGGCTACAAAATATAGATACAATTTTTTAAAATCAAGTATTTTCAAAGGATGGGTAAGACCCAGGAAAAAAGGAAAATAAAACCAAATGTTCAATAACGTTATTAAGACGTAAAGTGGATAGAAATCTGTATTGGAGTATCATTTTGACATAGGCTCTGCTAAGGACTTTAACAGTATCAAGATTTAAAATGATAAGGGATTTCTTCTGGCATATAACAAGAAAGGTTATCATGTAAAATGGAGAATGTTGACACACATTAGAAATTGATTTGAAAAGATAACAAAGTTTACAAAATTAAGACATGTGAAAATAAATCTAAAAATAACCCGTGAATAAAGCGTTCCTTTCCCCTCTTCCCTCCCTCAACATTAAGTAGTATAAGCCATCAATTTAATGATTTTGTTCTTCAAATAAAAGCATAAGGACAGAACAAATTTTGTATGAGATGTTGATTCCAAATCAAGACATATTAAAGCTTAGTGAAAGAAATGCACACCCTATGATATTTCCTGTCATACAATTCCTTGGGTCATAATCCGATAATAATATAAAAGCATTTTAACGTCTTACAAGAGAGTCTGGCGAGATAGTTGATCAATTACTTGGTGTTCTAAAGCTATCAACAAAAACGGCCCAAGCAAAAGTTTAAGTGGTTACATGTATAAACTGTAATTAAGTAAATTCAATAGTAATCAACAAAGGACCTGGAAACAAGGCGGGTTCAACATAAGTATTTTAGAAATATTGGCCAAATTATCAAAATTTTTATCTCCAAAGATCTCACCATGAGGTCAATTTTTTTAAATCAATATGTTTTACTACCTGTATGAGATAAGATGAAAATATTTCTTATGATATTACTTTGTTTGCTGAGAACTGGCTACAAATGTTTCAACCTCATTAATTATTGAGAATTTCTCGAGTTGACAATTTGTGTTTTTGGATCAATCTTCTACATATTGAATCTAATTAAAAGGCCCCGCAGGATTTTATTGGCTTGGTAAATGGCTAAGGTCATCACTCATTTAAAATTTTAATGTTTTGAGAGTAACTAAAGCTAATATTAAGCGAAGAAAAGCGATTCAATCATTGAAAGTTGGAATGTTTTGAGAGTAACAATAGTTAACATTAAGAGAGGAAAAGGGAATACTAAGCAAGTGTTTTTTACAGCTCAAATATATATGTTGTCATAAAAAAAGAGTGCCATCAGTTACTCTGGCAAACTTGATCTCGAGCTCCTAAAATACATTGTCAGTTACAAGGATGAGAACTCCACACTGGTATAATAGGGATTGCTCTAATAAGTTCCAAGTACATATTTGGTACCTCTTTGAGGAGCTTTTTGCAATTTCCTTCATTAGATTAAGTCTTTTAGGATTAAATTAACAAGTTTATAATTATAAATACTTTGGGAATTGCACATCCCTTTAGGTGAGCCCCATTTAACATTTGGCTGTTTCAAGAGAAAGAGTTTAAATACTATCTTCATTAGCAGCCACATATTTTTTTGACATCACAAGCCTTTCTGCTTTCCAACAATCATACAAATTATGAGGAACAGAACAATTTCTTATTATTTACAGTTTAACATCATATTAAGAAATAGCAGGCAAAGATCCAATAGACTTGCTTATTTAGAATTATAATATAGGCTATTCTTATAGTTTTGTAGTTAATATAAACATAAAATTTTCTTGAATGCATTTATTTAGTTTTTAATATTATATACATTTTAGATGTTATTGTTTGATGGTGACCCCTAGATATATGTTTTTAAATACTATTTTAACAGAATTATTTTTTATCAGAACAAACTATCTAGAGAATTGGCCAGTATAGAGTTTTTTAAAATTTGTTAGTTTCTATATGAAACACCTTAATATAACACAAACAAAGTGATTATAATAAATTATTAGAGCATTTCAAAACCACTTTGCAGAAGTATTAAAACAATATATCACAATTATATGACAATGTAATTTAGAAGAAAGGATACTCTGATGTAAAAACATTTGCTAAAGATGTTCTTGAGGGTAGCTAAAAAGCATTCATTAGTAGAAGTTTATAAGGTAAAAAACACAAAAAAAATTAAAAGCTACAACAAATAGTAATAGTAAACTCACTTATTAAATAGATGATTATCAACTTTAAGTTTGGAGTAGGCTCGAAAATCATCAGGCAGCAACATAACAGGTATTGTGACATGGCTCAACTCATTAATCTGAAAAACATAAAAAAAACACTGTAGTTACCTGTCAACACAATACCATCAACACACTTAATGAAACTAGAAGAATCAAAAGTGTGTTCAAGAGCTCATGCACCTTAATGATATAAATGGAACTAGATAAATATATGTGATAGTAATTATGGTAGTCACAAACCAAGATTCCAAATATAAAAACTTGTGTGTACCAAAATTTACATCAGAGTTCTTCCATATGAACGTGTGCCTATGTATGTAATTTCTTAATTACTAAATACAGTTTATTGAAATATTTTGGTGAAATATTTTATATATATATATATATATATGGATTTACTCTCAATCGTATCTTCATCAGACTGTTTTTTACTTCTTAAGCGCCATATGTTTTAATGAATACCTTTACCATAATTTCTGCACAATGAAATCCCTTACTTTCCTGTGATTTACTAAATTGACTATCATTATTAATTTATAAGCAATTTTGATTAGCGAAATATTTGATAAAAAGCTTAAAATAATTAATAATGCAATCATTTTCAGAAAACTCCATTTTACTGTTTTTTTAGTTTTTTAATTTTTTTTAGCACCATGTCTTAACACCCGTTTGGGTTATAATCCTATTTACTAATTGAATTGGGGAATATTAAAAGCTTCAACGTTCATTTTATAAATTTATTTGAGGTATCTGACGTGCATTTTCTGAACCGAGTGATAAAATCAGCAAACTACTTTGTTACTATCTTAAAACTTGAAACGACTCAACATCCCCGTCCATTAGCATATCAGGTTATAAGAAAAAACAAATGTTTCACTAAAAATAAACGTTCCACGGCGTCAGGAATCGAACCTAGTGTCCCTAAATCAGTATAAAAATATGCTATTGATTGATCTAAGCTGTCGCACTATCTGTGTGTTAAATAAATCTGTAAGTCATGCTCTTGTAGTATTCTTGGTTAAGAAAGCAATAATAATAATAAGGTAACCAATAATTATTTGAGGAGTATGAGATTTTAACATATAAGTAGTAATGCAACCTACAAAATACATAATTTATTTGTTCTTGAAATTAACTTGGAAGGAGTAATAACTGTTGGCTTACTGCAAAACATAAATGTTTAGAAGATGTATGAATGTTAACTGCATTAGAAACTGTAAGTATTTTGCTAGTGCATGACTTGATGAAGTGAATGTGTTCCAACCCTCCTTTTAGACAAGCGCCATTTAACTATTTTACTCTATATGCGGACATTCGCGGCCAGCCAGCACACAGAGAACTATTTATTAATGTGTTTGAGTGCCAGGAAAACCTCACTGTTTCTTAGGTAACCTTCATATAGTTAATCTAAAATCAATAGGACAAGGAAAGAGTGTTTAAAATAATTTTTGAGGGTAGGTTTATTTTTTTAATTTTTTTAGCACCGCGTCTTACTACCCGTTTTGGTAATACACCTAAGTACTAATTACTCTAATGGGTTAGGAATTGGAAAGGTTGAAGTTGGAGGAAGGGAACCCGCATTTGCGTGGAGGGAGAGTGTAAAACCAGTTAGGAAAAACCACCCCAGCGATATTAGAAACTCGATCTCCACATCCTTGTCAGTCGAGCTAAGCAGTAAACTAGCGCGTTAGCTAACTACGCCACCGGGGCGGATCTGAGAGTTGTTGATAATCTCAATGTGGTAAAAAAATTATTGAATGAACTTAAAAAAGAAAGCCCTGAGTTAATAATAGATTATAAACAAGTGTGATATCTGCTCGAAACACTCACAAAATAAAATATTTAATATCTTATATTAAACAAAATTACAAAGTAAAATTAATATTCTAGGAAATACGGTAAATAATGTATATTATACTGCTTCGGTGTTCATGCGAACAAAAAAAAATTCTTATATGGTCCATTTTCAGTGATGGATGAAACAGGGTTTTAGTCCTGGCCGGGAGTATCAAGATACGTTTTCCTTAACTGTTTCCCAACTTCCCTCCAAGCAAATGTGGTTACATCACCTTTAATTTGTATTTTTTTATTAATTATCCCCCAGTAATTAGTAGTAAATATGACCCACCTCGGTGGCGTAGTTGGCTAACGCGCTAGTTGTGTTGAGCTCAGCTGCTGAGGACGGGGAGATCGAGGTTCGAATCTCGGTCGGGTGAACTGGAGGGGTTTTTCCTAAATGGTTTTCCACTCTCCCTCCACGCAAATGCGGGTTCACTTCCTCTAATTCACCCTACCCAATTCCTATTCCATTAGCGTAGTTAGTATTTAAAGCATATAACCCGAACGGGTAGTAAGACGCGGTGCTAAATATTATTATTATTATTATTATTATTATTAAATATGGTTGAAATAGGTAATATTATGTTACTTATAAATATTCTCCTATAGTTCACTCTGTGTTTTATTATCCCCTTCACAGAAGAACGGAATTTCACCTTCTGGCTGATCCACAAAATCCATTATAGCTAAGCCTGTCAGTATTTACAGGGACTCACAGCAAAACACCTGATTAAACTAATGTTAAAACCTGCCTGTATATAAAAACTATGTAAGCCTAGTTAAAAAAAATTACACTGCAATCGCTTATGTGGTTATAAATATCCTAGATAAAATATATACAACATCCATCCGAAACTTTAACAGGGATTCGAACCCCAAAACCTAGGTCTACCATACTACAATTTTCCCGGTTGATATCCTATAGATTAGAATTAACTACGGAATCAGTTGTTGACAAATATCCGGCTGGTCCTTCATCGAGACTCACAACACAAAACATGATTAAATCATGCTAAAACTTGCTTGAATAAATATTCTACAAAAAAAAACTACATTTAAATCGGTTAAGTGGTTCCATAGATATATACAAATATCCAGCTGGTACTTCACCGGGACTTACACCAATACACCCAATTATAATAACTATACTAAAAAATGCTTGGATAAATACACTAACGAATAATAAAAACTACCCCACAGTAATTGTGTTGTTCCATAAATGTATACAAACATTCGGCTGACCCTTCACTGGGACTCCCACCGAAACACCTGATTATACACAAATAATGCTAAAAGCTGCCTGGATATTGATCCAGTACAAAAGTAACAACCACACCACAATTGGTTAGATGGTTCCAAAGATAAATAAATCTGGCCGTATCTTTAAAAGAAAATCAAACCCTGAATGTATGTATGTGAAATCCTCTCCTAGGAGACATCATGATGAATAGAAATAAATGCACCGCAATAGGTTGTGAAATCCCAGGTATCCTTGGCTATAGACAGATATTCTTAAATATAGTACAGACCTACAATATATTTTTACTTCAATATATTTATATTCCAAACCTTAAAAAAGCAGAGATATTATGTAAAGTGGTTTTAAGCTCGTAAAACAAAGCAATATTTATCCTTAGTTTTCAATTATCATTTAAACCTCCTCACTCTGATATTGTATTATTACTTGCCTACGACATGGCCAGTTTTATTGTTTGGATTTCCAGAATTGATTTAGTAAAAACAGATTTGACAAAAATAATTACAGTTAACATTATACTTTAAATTTATTATAAAATGATAATAATCAACGCAAATCTTAATAAACCACACCTTTTCTTAATCAAAGTATTAATTATTAAAGCGTCTTACTAATAGTTATATTATAGCCTCTATGGTAACATTAAATAAAGTATGGAATTGAACTATGCTCCCACAAAGCTATACACAGTCATAATAACTTTGAAGAAACAAATAAATTCACTTTTATAACTAAAATATGTCCAATGGATGAGGTTTTATCAATATATATTTTTTGTCCACCCGGAAATAAAATAAAATATTTTAAATTAGGATTGGGACCCTTAAATTACAGAAGTTTATTTAAAACTCAGCTTCTTACAATTAAAGTAAAAATCTTTTATAGTTAATCTGTTATTTAAGTTACATGTGTGGAATATGATAATTAATCATTAATAAATTTATAATTGGCTATAAACAATAATGAAGATTCTGGAAAAGGGGAGACTTGGCTTTATGTTACCATGTAAAATCAATCAATGTGGGCAACATTGCCCAAATAACGTTTGACGTGGTTAAACTTTTAATAGCTAAAAAAATTACCAACCCGTACGTTAATGAGAGCAAACATAATTAATTACTTAGTATGTAAATATTAGTTATTGATTTTATCATTATCAGAACAATAAAGTAAAATTAATTTATTAAATCCAACCATTTGGGCATCGCTAAAAGATATAACCCCTCCCCCATCCCTCCTTCCCAACAGTCAAGAAATAATTTAACGACTTAAGGCCTTCTCTAACTTAGGTGTTGGGCGTAGCTAGGCAAACTATTCTGCAGTCATGTGTGGAGGAATATCATACATCGCGGGTTCAGTGAATTATAAGTTGCTACCTTTCAATCTCGACGGAGTGTACATTAGCCATTTATGAAGGAGTTGGAGTAGTACAGTAAAAAAGAGGAGTCAAAGGCTCGGTGTATTGATTCCACAGCCTGGTAATATGACACAAACTAGTGGGCATATAATGTAAGACTCTTTTTCTTTGTTACCGATATATCATCAAATGTACATATTTAGTTATTATTACACATCCAAGAAAATGGAAAATCGGACAGTATCAATATTTATAAAATAAAACTCAATAAAATCCTAAGGAAAGTGTATTTATTTATTTATCACCGTGTCTTGCTACCCGTTCGGGTAATGCGCTTAAGTACTAATTACACTAATGGATTAGGGATTGGGAAGGTTGATATTAGAAGAAATAAACCTGCATTTGCGTGGAGGGAGAGTGGAAAACCTTTTAGAAAAAAAACCCTCCCAGTTCCCCCAAATGAGATTCGAACCTCAATCTCCCCGTCCCCAGCAGTCTAGCTCAAGACAACTAGCGTGTTAACTAAAGTCTGTTCAGGGTAGAAATTGTTTTCTGAAAGGCCTTTTTCCCTACTAGAACTCTATTATATAAGTTAGAAGGATATTGGTAGGAAAAAAGACCTTTCCGAGAGTAATTCCTACCATGAATGGAGTATAACTATGCCACTGAGGCGGTTAAGGAAAGTGTATGAACGTACATATTGACAAGCTTTTGTGTTGACTTATGTTCTAAATTGCATTAGACCTATAGTGTTGACCCATGATCCTTTATGTTGTATAACTTCCATGTTTTCTATAGGCATTAAATTGTTTTATTCTGAAAATTGAAAAATGACACCTGGACACGGGAATTGAACCCAGGACCAGATGTCATTTTTCAATTTTTAGAATATGATATCTAGATGGAGTAATCCTCACTAAAAGCATAAATAATAGCTTTGGCCCTTTGATTATTAAATTGTTTATTTGATCAGGATATTCAAAGATTTTAATTATTAATGCATGAATGGTTAAGTTAGGTTGGGTAGGAATCATAATTAGTAGTATGTATATAAATAATGGAAGGTTTGAAATTAAGGTTTGTATCATCGGTAATAATTAATAACATTAATTTGGGCTTTTATATTTGAGATGTCATCTAACAGGTGTGGCAGTTGTAATCAGTTTAGTTCAGAATTCAGATGGATTCTTATGTGAGGTCACATATTGTAATTTCATTTGTAGATGTTCAATTTCTCTTCAAACAGGATAAAAACATAATTGTGCGTAATTTGTAAGAGTTGGTTTTGCTACAAAAAAAAAAGTGAAATGTGGTTGTTGTACCATTATTGCGTGTTTGTAAACGCAATAATTATTCTTTAGAATGTAGTTCGAGGTGTGCCAAGTGTTCACGAACGAGACACTTTTCAGACCATATAGCAAAATATGGCTGACAGATATCCATCCTGTGACTTAGGTGAGTTTTTCTTCCTACTTTTGTAATTGATGCGCTGTCTTTTTTCACCTTATGTAAAATATATAATAAAATAAGATTATTTTGTTTGGAAACAATAGCGTGACTTAGGCCTAAATGTGTATCGTCCCCTGTACTTGGAATGAGTTTATGGAACTTCGGGGATGATGACTTGTGTAAAGAAAATTTAGCTACAGGATAGTGCACACCGAGGGCGAGACTCTTAATTATTTTCCTTGCCATTTAATGATAAATTTTATATATCTTAGCATCCATATACACAACATCTAAAGCAAGTTTCCAATTATAGCAAAATTAATACTGTAGTGTAAAATCATTCTATAGGCCTATTATTTAAAAAATTAAAGGAAACTTGCCTAATTCGAGTTGTTAACAAATACCAGATAGTCCAATGTTAATTTAATGTATTTATTGATAAATATTAACTGCTTGTAAGAAGGCTACAACAATCTTTATGTAAGAAGCCTAATCTTGTAAGTAAACTTAGTGGTGTTTTATTATTTTGATTAAAACAGTTTTTATATTTTTTTATGAAACTACACGAAGTAGACTGTCACACATCAATCAAAACTGGAAAAGATATCTGAATTATGTTGGAGATATTTTGGCGCGTGATATACTTTTGGCACACAATATTTGTTTATAATCTAAACTACCCTAACCAATCTTAGTCTAAAATTTCATGTGTGAATAAATAAAAATTTCAAAAACTACTATGAGAGAAAATTGAAACATTAATACAACCTAAGAGAATAGGAATGTATATGACCGTGAATCGAAATAGTGTGAATATGATCTGTGAGTGATAGTGAATTCAGAATTTTAGTGCTAGGGTATTATAATTATTATTATTAGAATCCGGAGATTTGATGAAAAATATGTTGTTAATTTGCGATAGCTTATAATAATGTTCAAATGTTAACTATTTTGTATTAAAATACTTTTGGTGCCATATTGTGACATTCTTTTTAATATTCACATTCTGTACTCTATATTAACATATTTCCTTGAGTTCGGTGAGTTTTCTTCAAATTTAAAAAAATGTAAAATTAGGGACTATTTGAGTCTAGTATGGCTTGACCGGCCCACATTTGGCTTTTTTTCACTGAAATGGTACCATGTGTTGATATTTTATTTACTTATTATGGATACTAGGCCTGTAGTAGCTACATAGAATCAAATGACACTAAGATTTATAATTTTGTTTACAATTTTATTAAATACTAGGGCCAATACCTATTTAAATAAAACTCAACAACACATACCAAAATCACTTTTAAAATGTGAATATTGAAACTAGTTGTGTTATTTCAATGACTTCATCAATATTATGTTTTACTTTGTCTATAATGTGGTTATGGAACTTGTGATCACCTACAACAAGTTAAATAGTTTGAAGTTAAATTTACTAGCCCCCCCCCCCCTCTATGATGTTAAGTTAATTGTAGTCGTCATAGACAGTTTTTATACCTATTTTTAGGGTTTAGTGTAATGTGTCCAAATAGTTCTAGAATGGCCAAAAGATATCAGTCGCTTAAGTGAGCGGAACTTTTTCTTGTTTGGTTGAAGTTTTTTTTGCTTTTTTTTTTTGTTCAAATCGATTCTACATGTTTTAATGTTTGGGATAATGTATGGTAGATATCTATTCTACAATAATAATTTTGTCATTAGAAATTTGCTTTTGTTGTATAACTTACAGATGATTAAAAATATAAAATGTATCATTATATGACAGAAAAAAAATAAACCGCTTAACCCTCTTCACGCGCTGTTCCGCCTATCTCTCAAGTCTTTCACTGTTTTTGTTGTATTCATATTTAACAGGGCTAACCTCAAAATAACGGCTAAGCTTAACAAATATATTTTCTTTACAAGATTATTTTTACAAGTTAATATGCAAATAAATATATAATAAAAATAGGACAATAAAATACACTTGATATATATAGGAAATAGAGGACATTTGAACACAATGGTTTGTCACTTCCAAATCAAGCCACTGTTTACCATAAGTCTTTTTACTAGTTTTCACCCAAATCTAAGTTATGCTAAACTACCTACCGTGTGATTAACACCCCACATGAATACGGAGAGGAGAGGTTCATTTGCACGAAACAATTTCACTTTCTGGTGCTTTACACGAAAATGTTTCTTTTTTAGTTTACTCAGACCACCTTGAACTTGGCTTGTTACACTCATTGCGTTAGTCAACAAATAGGACTAGACAATCTGATTTCAACAAAAACTTTGTCCTACTGTAGAATCATTGTAGAAAGTTAAACTGTATATTGAATAAAATAGTTTAAAATCCGTAGACCATGAAATAAAACTTCAATAACCATTAATAAGGTGACAATGAGTTAAGATATTGTGCAAAACTCTATTGTAAAAATAACAATTGAAGACTTTTTGAAGTTATTTTTCTTCACATCAAAGACCCAACAAACATATTTTGAAATGATGTAACTAACGTATCGGTAGCTATCATTGATCTCTATAAAATAACTGGATGGACATACACATACACATTGCCAACGACAAAATTGTGACTCTCAAGTTTATTGTTTTCAATGTTCTTATACGAAAACATGTCTCTGATTAATAAAAGTGTTATTATTTGAAAATAGTGAAGTACTATATCACACTTTCATGACGAAACATTTACATTAAAGGATATACAATTCAGTTTTACAGGCAATACTGTACAAATACGAATAAAATCTTTAATATATAAAAATAATTATGTAGTTAACATCAATGTTGTTTACAGTCTGCCAAGACTACATTTAGAATTAAAGTTGGTTACTAGCTTGTATATTGGTTTCAGAAATCATAGGATATTAAATTGAAAGTTTGATAAATATAATGAATGAGGTATCTTGATTATATTTGTTTGAATGACAAACTTTGTGTAATTGCCATTCATTCAACCTATCACTTGGGTTATAGGCGTGTAGAAAATATTAATTTATTACCATTTTTTGGTTAAAATATGCAATTCCATGCAGGGATATCCAAGTTTAGGTTGATACCACAGTTAAATGTGTAGTTCGTTTTTTATAGCTACTCTGTGTCTGTGCCTATGAACTTGTGTAACAGTTGAGTCATGTTCTTAGTTATAGCATGTATTGTTAAGTTTAAACCGATTCATTATTTCTATAAACTCGTGTACTCTGACAGGTTCTGGGCCCAGGCTTGTGATTGTGGATTTTAGGACGTGTAAAGCTATAAGTCAAGTGTGCGCAGTAATACGCCTGAACTCTACGTGATTGCTTATTGTTTGTGATGCCATTTCCACCATCGTCATAATGGTTTTAGAAGAAGACAAAACGTACAGAATTCCTCTTTTCGACGGCACTAATTTCGACAACTGAAAGTTTCGGGTAAAAACTCTTCTAGATGAAATCGATTTGTTGACCTTTATTTAAGGTGACTATCGGGACTTGGGGAAAATCGCGTCTATTGCTAATGCTGAAATTAAGGCGGAAAAGGAAAAAGAGGTGGATAAGCGTCGGAAAGCTGACCGCAAGTGTAATTCACAGATTATACAACGAATATCGGACAGCCACTTGGATTGTGTGAAGGGTAAGAACACCGCTTATGATATATGGCAAGTGCTTCGTAACACTTACGCTCACAAAGGTATTGCTAATCAGCTTTTACAGCGCAAAACCTCGTTGATGATTAAATTTGATCCCTCTTTAGAGACCCTTGAATTTCATTTTATTAGGTTTGATCGTACTATTAGGGGATAGAAATCGTCGGGAGTTAAGCTCAAAGAATTAGATGGTGTCTGCCATCTTCTCTTGACTATGCCATCTGAATATCAAGTAATTGTCACTGCCATAGATACACTATCTGCTGATAATCTCAACCTGGCATTCGTAAAAACGTGCCTACTTGATGAGCAGAGCAAATGCCAAGCAGAAGGTATTGATGGATGCAGCCAACCATTCTATAGCGTTACTGATTGGAAGGTTAGAAAATTGAAATCTTCGCAGCCGGAATGTTGTCCTAATTGTAAACAAAGCATTTCAAAGCAAGTTACAGGTAATAAGTGTTTTTTCTCTCATAAAGCTGGTCATTTTCGTTCGGACTGTCAAAAATTGAAAGACAAGAAGCAGCAGAATAATTCAATACGTAAATCAAACGTAGCTGAAGTTAGTGATGATGAATTTAGTTTGACTGTTTCAGCGTCAGTGGCTTGTTGTGATATATCTGTGTGGTTGCTTGACTCTGGCACCACTGAACATATGATCAGTGATAAAAATATTAGTTTGGTCTCGAATAAGAGACGCCTATCAAAGTCTATAATAAATGACAAGCTAGAATCGATGTTGTGTGCTGAAGAGATCGGAGATATACACGCGTCTGTGACTCACAAAGGTAATCAAAACTTTATCAAACTTCCCAACGTACTTATTGTCCCTGGATTACAATTTAATTTACTCTCAGTTAGTAAAATGGACGCTAATGGGTTTAAAGTTGTGTTTGAAAAGGGGAACGCAACCATTTTGAAAGGCAATATTTTGTGGCTGCTGCCACTCAATCTGGTAAAGTGTATACAATGTCTCTTTCGCCTCGTGAAAAATCATGTACTGGTGTTGCTAGTTTCATTGTAGCTTCATCTGATTTGTGGCACAAGTCTTGGTCGCATTGGCAAAACCGGTTTATTTTACTTAAGTGAGATTGTAAATGGAATCAAGGTTGATCAAGGATCGATCCCTGATCTATGGGACTCTTGCATACAGGATAAACAAACACGTCTCCCTCACACAAAGCCACGCATTAGAGCTAAGCGCCCTTTGGAGATCATACACAGTGATCTTGTAGGGCGCATTAAGTCCGTATCATATGATCAAAAGAAGTATTTGCTTACTCTGATTGATGACTATAGTCACTTTACAGTCATTTACACTCTAAAGGCAAAGTCTGAAGTATTTACACACTTCAAAAAATTTGAAGCTATAGGAACAGCTCACTTTAACCTAAAGATAAGTCGCTTTAGGTCAGATAATGGTGGTGAATTTGAGTCGCAGGAAATAATCGATTATTTAAAAAAGAAAGGTATCCAGTCATAGTTTACGATCAGGCATACAAGTCAGCAGGACGGTGTCGCAGAAAGAATGGGACCTAGCATCATGGAGAAATCACGCTGTTTACTCCTTCATTCTTCTCTTGATAAGTCACTCTGGACGGAGGCTGTTATGACTACAGTCTACCTAATAAACAGATCACTTATCAAAGCTCTTGAAAACAAGGGTCCAGCAAAACTGTGGTATGGTGTAAAGCCTGATATGTTGAAATTGAAGGTTTTTTCCTGTGTAGCCCATCTTCGATTACCTAATTAAGTTCTTAAAAGTAAACTTGACAGCCGCTAGAAAACGTGCTACTTTATTGGTTACTGCCCGTATTGGTACAGGCTGTTGTGTCCACAGGAACGAAAAATCATACACGGGCAGGAAATAATTTTTGATGAACATTCGTTCATAGCCAGTGATGTTGTTGGTTCAACACCCTCTCAAGCTATTGAGGTCAGCGGTTCGACTCCAAATGAAGTTTTTACTGAGGAATTGCGGTAGTAGCCGTCTTCAAGAGGAGAACCAGATAAAATTTCTGACGAAGAAGAGAGTCTTAGACCTGGTGAGGAACTTGAACCTCTGCGTATGAGCATGTGACCTCGCACTGCATCATCATATCTAAATGACTACGTCGCACTGGCTCTTGGTACTGAGTCATTTATTGACAACTTGCCAGAAACCTTTGAGGACATCCATAGTAGAGATGATGCTCAACAATGGATGGCTGCAGTTGAGGAAGAGGTGTACTCATTGAAGAAAAATTAGACCTGGACCCTTACTGAGCTGCCATCCAGTAAACGAGCTATCAGCTCCAAGTGAATCTTCAAGATGAAGCAGGATGAAAATGTACAGCTCTACAGGTGCAAGTAGAGGTTCGCGGTGAAGGTTTGTGCACAGAAGAAAGGGTTTGATTACAATGAAACGTACTCACCCGTAGCCCATTTAACCTCTATCAGAACCCTGCTTGCAATCATCAACAAAGAATATTTAATTGCCATCCAGTTGGACGTGAAAAATGCATTCCTATATGGATACATTTCTGAAGAGGTATATATGAAGCATCCACCTGGCTTCGTAACTGAGATCAATCTTGTTTGTAAGTTACACAAAACCTTCTATAGATTGAAGCAGGCACCACGGGAGTTGAATGCTAAACTTGACAAATTTGTGAATTCTCTCAGATTTAAGCAGTCTGAAAACGAAAAATGTATTTACTTAAACTTAACAACAGCATACAAACTAACCTTTTGGTTTACGTAGATGACATAATTTTGATGGGGAACAATATGCAGAAGTTGAATGACATCAAAACATATCTTATGTCATAATTCGATATGAAGGATCTTAGAGATTTGCACAACTTTATAGGTATAAAAATTGATCAGAAAACTGATGGTATATCCCTTAGCCAAACAGCCTACTTGAAGAAAGTTCTCAAGAAATTTCGTATGTAACAATGCAAACTGGTCAAGGCACCGATGGAGGCAAAACTACCTGAAATAACTACATCAGAATGCATAATCCAAAAAAACCGTACCTTGAGCTTGTTGGTAGTTTGATGCATGTGATGCTCTACTCTCGCCCTGATCTGAGATTCTCAGTGAATTTCTACAGTAGGTATCAGAGCAATGCAACATAAGCTCACTGGATTGGACTCAAACGAATACTATGATACATTCTAGGAATACTTGGAGTTGGTCTCTTCTTTCCAAAGAACTGTGATGTCGCCTTACAGGCCTACATTGATGCAGACCGGGCCAATGGCAACAATGATCGTTAATCTACATCTGTGTACTTATTCCAAGTAATGGTGCCATTGTTGGTTGGACTACACGTAAGCAGACTACAGTCACCCTTAGCTCGACGGAGTCAGAGTTTGTATCCCTATCAACCACCTCATCCAACCTACTCTGGCTGAAAATACTGGTCCAGGACTTTGGAATCACTCTAGAACCCACCACGGTGTACGAGGACAACCAGTCCTGCATATGAAGACAGCAACAGCTTTGTTTGTGAATTATATCTAGGTGGTGTTATTGATGTGATTTATTTAGAGCCAAATGAACAATGTGCAGACATTCTGACAAAGAGTATGGTTGGAAACAAATTTGAGTACTTTCGTAATTATATTGGTTTAATCAAATGCTGATTCACTAGAATTTATTTCTATCTATTTAAGGGTACATGTAGGACATTTTGCCTAATTTTGTGGTTGTAGTAGATTTGGGAATGAGTGTTAATATATGCAATTCTATGCAGGGATATCCTAGTTTAGGTTGGTACCACCGTTAAATGTGTCGTTCGTTTTTTTTTAGCTAATCTGTGTCAATGCCTATGAACTTGTGTAACAGTTGAGTCATGTTCTTAGTTATAGCATGTATTGTTAAGTCTATAACAGGTTAATTATTTCTATAAACTTGTGTACTCTGACATTTTAAAAAGAGTTGTCTCATTTCTTGTATATTGCTTTCAGAAAACATATTATGTTTAAAGTTCGATAACTAAAATGAGACAATTTAGTTAAAAACTGTATTACATTTGTTTGAATGACATACTTTTTGTAGAAGTCTTACGTTCAAATGATATCTAGGTCATAGGCTTATAGGAAGTACGATATCCACTAAACCCCAAATTTAGTAAAAGTCCCAATCTGTAAGGCATTTCGTACCAGATAACTATCATATATATATATTACGTTAGGGTAAGCATTCATTTAGAACGGAAGTAAAAAATTTCCTTCGGGAAGGTATTTTATCCTAACTAAATACAAATAAAGGGTCAGATTTTGGTACGAATTAAATTGATTAAATTTATGAGATACTTAAATGTGTGATTAGTTAAATGAAATAAATATGTTAGAAAAAGCTTTGAAAAGCATAACAAAGTTCGAAACTGGTTAGTTTTTTAATATGTTGATGTAGCCTAATATATATGATAATTTTTGAAGGAAGTTTGCTTGTAAGGATTTAATGAACGATGTCAAAATTCCACATTGCCTTGTATGGGAGTAAGAGAGAAAGAGATATCTGAAAGTTTCTCTTTCTCTTACACAATGATTTAAAGACGACAGCTCGAAAATTTCAGTCACAGATGTCCATCCAGTTATATAATGGAGACAAATAACATTTTAGGCAGCCTTATTTAACAAAAATATTATATGGTGGAAGTATATTAAATGAAACAGGGTGAAAAGCTAGAACGGGGCTATAATGTATCATGACTAAGTTGAAGGAGACAAGTAAGATGTTGAAAAAAAAAATCTTTTACATAAACGGTCAGGCCCATTGATAAATTTGTTTGCTGTTCTTTAAAGCTAAAAGAAAGGATTTAGAGAAGATGAAGAGAAAAGCTATATAAAAAAAAAGTACCAAGAGGAACAAAAGTAAACTAAGTATTTAAATGGTTAAACAACCTAAAGTAATAATTGATGATGACATCAAGACATGTATTGTGTCCCAAACTGCCCTTACTAATATTAATATAAATATTTCTATTATGTTAATATCAAATTCCAGGTTTTTAACCTTAGCTTTAGTTCCCCTACACACAGTAGCCTATAAATACATATGAGCTAGGACTTTACAAGATTAGGGACTTCAAGTACTGAAGTAAAACGAAAGTAAATTATTTTTCAATGTTGAAGATTTCAAAAATATTTTCTTGTGTCGCAATGATATGCCTGAGGCAAGGCCGTAGCCAGCCAATAATATCAGGGGGGGTTTGGTGAGCACATCCCCCAATTGCTGGAAGATAAAAAAACAATATAAAGACAAACGGTTCTAGAAGCTCTCTGAAGTGTTTTTTTTATGATAAAATAACCCCCTAGCTGCCGAAGGGTAGGAAATTTTCTAAATATTAAACACTTTTTGAAGCTCTGTGAGGTTTTTTTATGATAAAATAACCCCCAAAGTGCCGAACGCTAGGAAAATTTATAAATATTTAACACCTCTGGAAGCTCTTTGAAGTGCTTTTTATAATAACACAGCCGCCTAATTTGTATTTGTATTTTAATTTTTATATCGTTTGAACCATAAATAAAGCTATATATATATATTTTGTTCATAAAATTTCGCGGGGGGTTTGAACCCCCTCTCCCCTTGGCTACGGCCTTGGCCTGAGGGTGGTGCCTGCATCTACATCAAGAACAATCTCAACGTTGAAGTGATGCAAATAATTGAAAAGTATATTTACTACATAAACATCTATATACAGAATATAGACCCGCTTTTAAATATAAGTGTTGTATACAGCTCCCCTCCTCCCCAACATCTCTAGTTGATTTCCTTGATTTGTTTGAAGTGATATTTAACCATGTCTCTAAATCTGATAAAAAGCTATGAGTTTTGTCTGTGTAATATACTTCCAACAAGAGTTGATAATAGATTTGATAGTACAATTGATCATATTATTACAAACACTCAATCAAATGATATAATGTGGATAAATAATATAAACTCCAGTCTTAGTAATCATAATATATTAATAATCGAACTGGAGTCAGACAAAGTGAATATTAGAACAGGGAATAGAAACCGAAGACAAAATCCAAACGTTAAGATCAACTACAAATCCCTAATTAATATTCTTCTAGAAACATTGAACTCACTAAATATTGAGAGACTTGATGCAAATAAAACATATGCTAACCTTTTTGACATTTTGAGCCAATCCTTAAATTTTGCCAAAAGGGGGCTAAATGATAGTGGCAAAGAAACCTACTGTAAACAATCGTGGGTTAGTAGTGAACTACTAGGTCTAATTCATCAACGGGATAGGCTCTCTAAACTTGCCAAATCACATCCTCTTAATGTAAATACAGCTAATGATTATTATCTATGCAGAAATAGCGTAACCCTCCTGAGAATATAGTTACCCAGGGAACACTTTGCAAATCAATTTAATGACGCTACTGGTGACCCCAGGCAAATATGGAGAGTTATTATTAATGCTCTGAATAAAATTAACTCCAAATCTAATTCTAATGCCATAACTAAAATAATGTATGATAACCAACAACCGACAACAAACAAATATGCATTATTTTCAATATTAATTTTAATGAGGTGGGGCATTCTTTAAAGTATGAGAATACTGATAAAGCCTTTAGATAAGCTTATACTATTTGGGGGGGGGGAGGAGGGGAGGGGATTCAATCCATGTCGTTACAATTCACAGATGAAAGTGAGGGGTCACAATTTAGCTCCGAACTTAAGAACTCTGAGAGACACCCGTATTATCATTGTTCTAATAATTTACTAAAAAAAAAGTAAGAACCCTATAACAAAATGGATTACTCTGCTGATAAATGACTCCTTTGGAGAGGGAACCGTTCTGGACATCAAAAATTTGCTAAAGTCATTCCGATCTTTAATGGTAGTGGTACCTAGAAGGATACCTTTAATTTTAGGCATATATATATATATAATCAGCTGTTTCCAAAATTCTGGAGAAAGTCGTAAAAAAATACTTGTAAGCTACTTGGAACACATTCACTTTTTCTCTCCTGGACAGTATGGTTTTATGGATAAATCAAACACATTAATCGCATGCATGGACCTAGTTGACCGAATTCAAACTGCTCTGCACAGTAACTTGAGGTCAGCTGGACTATTCATAGACTTGAAAAAAGCGTTTGACTGTGTAGATATAGCCAACCTAACTTACAAACTAAATGAATCGATATACATGGAGTAGTATTAGACCGGTTTAAGAGTTATCTTTCTAATGGTCTCAGTTTGTCTCAATAAATAACTCTACGAGTACGGAGGTACAAATCAGGTGTGGAGTTCCTCTAGGATCAGTTCTGGGCACTATTTTATTCCTAATTTACGCTATTCCTGTTTTCCCACCGCTTTTGCCCCCCCCCCCCNNNCCCCCCTCACAAACAACGGTTTGACAAATCGAAATAGTCCGCCCAAGAACGATCTGAGGCCTCAGCCCCTTTACATTTTATAGCTGGCGTGATAGATGGGACCGATGTTTTCCCTCTCTCCCTCCCTCCACTGTTAAGACTAAGCTAAATTACTACCTCTCGTATCTTTTTATCTAGTTTTTTCTCTAAAATATAAAATCGCTACGGTGGGCACGGGACCCGATTGAAAATTCACTCGTTAACCAAATTTTGTGTATAAGCCTATACGTATAGAGTCAAAATTGCATTTCTCGACGGGAAAATATAATATAGGAAAAAACACGTGATGTGCGGTGGTGGAGGAGAACTGTATGATTCTAATCCATCTCACATAAGAGTCACCTAGCAAATGTGGACCTAAAATGTGTACGTACACAAAGACAGGTTCTGTTTCGATTGAACTAGAGCCAGGTAGTTTACGATTAAGTCGCAAAAAGACCCCCTTAATATCCTCGCACATTAAATCCCTCATATGTGTATTAACAGCATTAAGTGACTCTATGTTGGGTAGTCCGTTCAAATGGTCATAATTAAGTCTCCGATGCCCACATAGAGACGAACTGGAAATTCTATTTTAAATTTTCTTTTAGCCACCGTAAATCAAATTGTGTTTTTGAATCGCGTAGTTATGGGCGACTTGTCGTGCGTCTATGCACTTTTTTAAAAATAAATCTTTGTTAAAATTGTTTGACCGTGAAGAATGTACCATGGAAATTAAGATATTAAAACCTTAAGATCACCTTTATCACTTATCGTGCTCTTAATTTCATTATAAAGCTCCTTAAAGGAGGATAAATCTTGTTGAGGAAACGAAAAACGTCCCACATGGGTCATCACGACGTTTGCCGTCAGTTCCTTGCCCTTGGATAAAATGTTATTTTTGAGACTTTCAAAACCTACGGGATAGAATAATTCTGCCAGTCCCACCTCCCATCGGTCGTGTTCTAACCGTGTGGACTGTGCCAATTTTGTCGTATAGTAAGAGAGTGTATTATTTTCGTAATAATCGGCGCTCAAATCCGATGGCAGTGCTATATAAAACCAACCCATATTTTTTTAATGTCCGACGCAGGTATCCAGCTGTTAAAAGAACAGTCGTATCCTTTCCACTTGACTAGATTATGTTAAATGCCCTTAATCTTCTTACTATGTACTATTTTATCTATTTGAAAAATCGTCGGATTACGCAAACGAACTAGTTCGTAGTTATCAAAAATGCCCCACTATGGGACGACACTGGAGAGCCTGTAACGGTTAGACCGGTTGGGTAAGTCAAGGAATTACTTTAACAACGTTAAATATCTCTAGCGTAAAATTATCCTCATATCCTTTGTCAAAAATATATTTTTCTTTACTAATGCGCACATGATCACCCACCTTGATAAAATTTTCCCAATTTTAATTTTAGCTCATTGTTTTCGGAGTATTTTAAGGTCGTGAATAGGCTTGACTGTTAATGGAGCTATTCCTATGGGCAAATGGACACTAACGCTATAATTGTGAACTAGCTTGTCTAACATATCGATGTAGTTGTGGGTGTTGAATACGGTGAAATATTTCCACATTTTGGTTTTCAGCGTTCGATTGAAACGTTCTGCGACGGCACCCTTTATGTCTGGATTAAGCAAATGATAAAAATGAACGCCCACGCGTTTCAAAAAGGTTCGATATTTAGTATTAAAACATTTTCAAACCCTTATATGACTGAGTCAAAAGGGGGCGTCTTCGCTTAAAAACCCGTCTTATAGCCAAAGTTATGTCTGCACCGGATTTTGTTTTAAGTGGTGTAGACCACGCGTATTTTTAAAATACGTCAATAATGTTTAGAAGATAGTTTAAGCCTTTGTTGTCCTTTTTTAAAGCTCTCTTATCTATTAAATCTATCTCCCACACATCGTCGATATTGGCCACTCTGTACGGGTTGCTTGGAAACCTTTTTCTTAAACTGCAGTGAATAGTGTACGCGTCCTGCCCCGTTAATCATTCGTCTACTTTATATGATCTACTCGATTAGCCTTTTGAAGTTTTCCGGCGGACGAAAACGCCGATGGTCGTGGGAGATCTTAATACAATTTTTTTTAACGCACTGGGCATCTGAGCGTGTTCCAATGAGGTCTGGCCGGAAACAGTTTTGAAATGATTGTTTTATATTTCAAACCTCTACTGGATGTTATTTTTGTGTCAAGATCAAAGTTTTGACGAGAAGCGCTAGTATGTCCTTATATATTTTTTTAAATCACTCTCTTTAATTAAATCGTTATTTACGTTTATTTTCATCAACAACTCCCAAAGTTCTTGCGTATCCATATAGTGTGTGTTGCCTCTACGGTAAAACTCGAGTTTCCAATTTTGAAACTACCCCCCTCTTTCCAAATTCCAAATACAGGGTATGTAGACACTATCCTGTGAACGTACGGTGATAAATATTTCCCGGCTACGTTGCCGAATAGTTGGGAGGAACCTGTTTCGATTTCATCAGATTCTGAACTAGGCACAAAATATGACTCCCCCTCCACCCACTCCTCGTTCGCCTTCTCTGGCGAGTCTCTAACAGGTGTGTTTTCGTACGTCACCTCGTCTGAAAGGAATCGAGGTGGAACCGGTTGTCTCCTAACTAAAGGTCGTTTTATTTTAACTTTTCGTCTACCTCGTGTAAGGTCGACCGGTCTAAGACATAATACATGGGGGCCAAGTATAGGTATCTTTATGGGTAGTCTCACTTTCTCTTTGTTGGTTAAATGTCACTGTTGAAGCTTTCTAACATTAGCCAATCTTTGATAATCGTCTATTTTTTTAACTAGAATTCCTATTAAGAATATTTTTCATCTGTACTAAATCGGAAGACTTGTCATCGCGTTTATTACAAAGTAGTTCGGGTGGGACGAGAAGAATCTGTTTAAGTTTTGACAATATTTAACTAAGGTCCCTACCAGAGCAGAAAGAATAGCCGGTAGAATGATGTTTAAGAATCCACTCGATTGAATGGCGATATTTCTTTTTCTCTTCAACGAAACACCGCTACTAGCTAATTTTCACATACAATTTTTTATACTTTATTAATTTCTGCTTATCTTTCTTACTAATTTTAATATCATTGTTTAATGTGTTTAGCCCACATTCGCCGAGTGTTGTGATAACCTCCGTGTCGACGACTTTGAGAATAGCTTTGCGCAATTTTAGATTGAACGTTTTCAACACCGACAGCACGGATCTATTTTTCTTGACTAGTTTCATCTAGTAGTCTAGTGGGGGACAAACAATGTGCAAATAATGTCTAATATGTCCGTCCACGTTCTGACTCAGATAAAAAAATATATATCCGTGTGGTGGGCTGGTTGCTTTCCTATAGATTCTTTGTATTTCGGATGGATTATCCGGATAGTTTATATGTGTTTGATCACGCGGGTTTCTAAGCACCACAATGTATTTAGCGTTTAGGGAGATGCCACGAGACTTACTCCCCTGATGTAAAAGAATGCGTGGTATTAGAATAACCCGTAGGTTTCTATGGTGACCACCCTTGGTAAAAAGTTCACTCATTCCGTAAGAATAGGCTTCGTTCATTAAATCGTCCAGCACGACGAATTTAAGTCTACCCTTGATTTTAAAATCAAAATTGTCCAGTACACCTTTGTGTTGTGTGACGTGACTAGATAATCAGGGCGGAATAGAATTGTTCTCGCTGAAACACCATAGAATTCTATCAAATTTATAAACACTGTACACTTGTTTTAAATTTAAAAGAAAATTCTCTACGAAAGTAGTTTTCCCGCAATTAGACGGTGCCGCCAATATCAGTGTGAAAGGGTGAAAAAACACAGACATCGATGTGTACTCGTCTGGCGCCGCTTTAAAACTAAAAAATTAAAATTACTAATGCAAATTTATAGCGGTGGTGGTGGTGCCAATGAACCATTCCCTGAGAAGGTTTAAATTTGAAAGTGTAAAAATTGGATTTATTTATTTATATTGATGCCCGAAACATTTATCAAATTTATGATGGTTCAACTCTTTCAGCGAGACACACCCCAAGTCTAACATATATATTACATATTTCTTTTTTGAGTATGTCCATAATAAATTTTCTCGTCTCCTGCCCCTTATTATAAATTATAGAAGAGTCAAGAGTTGCCTTTTTAAAGGGGAATTAAATTGATTGGCGGTCATATCACCGTCGTTCCATTGCAGGCTGTGATGATTATGTGTGAGCCAATCACATTGACTTTGAATGTGACGCGGTAATTTTGAAGACGAATATGTGCACTTAAATGTCCAGTGATGTACAACACTTCCACACATAGATAAAACGCTACATTCTTTAATAATGAGTGTGTTGTCCACATCTTAGAACCCCCGAAAGTTGAACCAAAGTTGAACCAAAACAGTAAGGAAAAACAAACAACAGTCAGTATCCAAACTGTAAGAAAAAAATACAGTCACGTACATAAATATAACACCTAGTTGTTGTTTTTTTGTCTATGAGGATTAAGCTAGACATTGTCTTCATTTTTTCTTAATAGACGGTGGTTCATCAATTTGTGTTATTCCCTTGTTATCATGTTCCAAACAATATTTGTAATCTTTCAATTCATGCTGCTGAGAGGGAAAAAGTAAATCCCAAGCACGGTTGATATTTCTACAAGCGTATGCTTTAATAAATTCTATAGGTAAATTATTCAACTCCGCGGCAGACATCAGACACAGATCCTGATTCAAAGAGTACATGAGGATGGACGCGTTGATTTTATCCATTATACTAAATTACAGCAACCGATGACTCGGTCTTTTGTAGTGTTGGGGTCCAAATACACCCTCCCCTTTCTGAGTGTTTGATAGCGAATCAGAAAATAAAATAGTGATCACAACTTCAGCCGTAGGGCACAGAGGTGTTGTTAAATCTCCTACGTTTAGTGACTACAATATTATAGTTTTTTCTCTCCATCTTGGAGACAACGATAGGACCTCTTTTTCTTTTAATTTTTCGAGTGTTGGTCACGTGTATGGGGTCGATGTCTTTCAAAATAATGTCTTTAATAGGTGTAAAGTTTACAATATTTGTGTTTTCATAGTTTAGCGTTATACTCCTGACCTTGGTGGCAGTGGCGGCTCGTGTATAGGCACTGCGGAACTGCAGAACCCCCTACTTCCACTTGATATTATCGACAACATTTAATATAATGAGTCCTTTTTTCTTTAATTGCTATTTTTGTAGTACAATACATATTCCTTAAGCTTAATGTCAGTACTTTAGTAGCCATCCCCCAATTTATGAAGAAGTTACAAACATCTTTGTATGGAAATGTGCGTTTCACAGTGAAGGCGACGTGTTGTTTAACTGTTGTGCGCATGCGTAAATAGGCGGGGGGTGAGGAGGAAGGCGGGACTGCCAAGTAGAGAGAGTACTCTTGCTCTCACAGTGCCGGCCTTGGCGTGGTGGAGGAAGGAAATTTTTATTACTCAGCATATGTTGTGCTTAAAAACCGTGTACCATATTGTTGAATGTGATAAAGTGTAGAAGAGTATAGATTTAGATTATTATTCTGCTTCCAGGTATTCTATTTTTTTAGTTCTTTTATTTAACAGAAAGACTAAATGCGCTTGCAGTACTTTTAATAGAGAAAAAGTTCTTCAATTATCACCCAGAGATCAAGGAAAAATTATTGAACTTTTTGCGCAAATTAAAACTAGAAGAATGGATTTCATTTTTAAATGAATAAATCAAGCTTGAACTGTAACAATTTAAGCTCTTGTTTATATACTCGACAAACAGCCCTCCTTCTTTGGTTTGAGGTTCAAACTAGGTAATTTTATATTCCCAAAATTCGTGCACTCTAACCAGTTTGTAGCCCATTTTTAGGGCTAGTCGAACTTCGTCCACTATCCAAGAGCCTGTAATAGTCCTGTCAGAATCGTCGTGTGTACAATCACCTTGGTTCATCTCGTTTGCACAAGAGGAGCATAAACAAAACATTAGTTTTGATTGAGTCTTGTAGGGCAGTAAGGGGGCAGTAAGGGGGTGATATAAATTTCTAGGAGGAAAAACAGTACATGTAATTATACTCTCTAGGTCTACAACGTCATCGGGAAAGTCGTTGGCGAAAAAAATATTTATTGGATGGCCACAGGATATTTAAAATATGTACACAACCATGGGTACAAACTACAAACATCTAAGTACCCTATTTTCTCGTCGGGGTTAGTCTAATATGGTAGAGATATAGTTTCACACCGTTTCCTGTTCAGTTCATCACGTGGATTGAGTGGAGCAGTTCGAATCATAGTGTGATTGTTTAGTTCAATGTCTAATTCTGTGTCTTCAGTCAGTATTTTGTCAAAGTCACACTCTTTCATAGTTGTTACAGTGTACCCTGCGGCTCTAAATGCTCGATTTCTCAACAGAGTGCACTCGTATCGTTAAGCAAACGTCTCTTTCGTTCCTGTTATAATGTCATCACGGTTTGAAAGACATGTACACCCATGGAAGAAACAGCCGTCAAACTCAAAAATCTCCCTCATCGACTCACAAAAACCGTCCACCTTCCTGCCCAGGATTTCTATCTTACGTTCATTGTAGGCGTTTTGTACGTGGATATCGGGGTAAGTTTTCTGCAGATAGACGAAATGTATGACGAAATGTACGGCAACCCTTGCGTAATATATTTACGTCGTCTACACAATATGCCTCTAACTCTGAATTGTTATCAAATATATACCCCTGTGCTAGCTTCTCAGCGTGCCATACCATAACTTCATTTCGCTCATCCGGTTTCATATAATCCACGCCAAACATTTCGGGACCGGGAATCTCACCAATATAGTTTAAATTTTCTTCTGTATTAAAAAGATAGGGTAGTGTCCTTTATGCAGTCTAGTCCAAACGATTTCAGGATCTGTCTCAGTGGCATAGTTAGGAAACATAGACTGTCCTTAAATTGTATGTGGTTCATCGTCATGCAGAGTATTTTAGTTCTGTCCACGATGATTTTAGTGGTGAAGTTTAGGGACAGAAACCTATTTAAGATAAATATCGCATCGAACCCCCGAGAGTTGTGTGCAGGACAAACAATTTTATTGGTAAAAGGCCTCGGTCATCTCAGGTATTCGATAAAGCAATTTACCGGTTTCTTCCAAAAGGAAGGAGATCGTTTCCAGTATTGTTTCCAATCCTCGCCTTTGTTATCGTTAAAGTCACATTTTGAACAATAGTGTTGTACGTTAAGAAAATTCTGTTCGAGCATAAAACAGTCGTTGGTTATAGCGCGATCTTTTATAGTCTCGAAATTGTAGAAGACCATTAAATAATTATCATCGAGCTCCTTTCAACTCAACGTCTGCATGTAACAATGATGAGGGTTGTCTTTATTCTGTTTGCACGCCCTGCAATAAGATTTAAAGCATTCGTGATTAATACCTTTCGTTTTATCACAGGTAATACACACTTGCCTTGAATCACAAACAGTTTTCCTACCACGAATTGTATTCGATTTATGGCTAGCGAAACAAGTGTCAGACTTAAATAATCTGTTATAATCACTGCAGTACACACTTTCGCTCGCGTACAAACACGGAGGTGTGGACATACATTGTGGGCAATTACTCTTACACGAATGTCTCTCACCTCTTTCAAAGCTGGTATTACATCCGTCGCAAGATTATTGAACCGAAAAAGCGGCCACCATTATGATTACTACGTTGAAGTGATGCATGACGTCATTGTACAATAAGTTAATGTACCTAGTCGAAGACGAAACCCCCTCGTACCACAACCTATTGACCTTCGAGAGAGTATAGTGCATGCGTAATTTATATTGGTCACCGATATAACGTTTAAATTTATCGAGATGTTCGCGCCCCCTACCCCGGATAAATTTTTGCGCGTTTATGCGCGAATATCATCTACAGCATTTTAAATTTTAAACCCCTTGATATAGGATTTATAGTTAATATAATTAGTAATTTTGACTATTGCAATCACTATAGCGTGTGCCAAACAATTCGTCAATGATTTAACGACTATACTGGTTTTATGGTAATTAAGATAATAATAATATTAGCACCGCGCCTTACTACACGTTCGGGTTATACGCTTGGTAACTCAAATAATCGATTGAAAGACATCTTCTTTTTATTGCTGTTCTACCGTTGCCCATCATAATTTTGATATGATTCACTCTAATCATCAATACATCGGCCATACCAAATTTGGCGTTACTCTGAATAACTTTTGTCAATTTATTCATATTAGTTTTCACATCAATTTTGTCACATCTACGGTACGAAACCCCAATCAGTTTTTCCAGGTTATTCTTCGTGTTCGTGATAGTGAGTCCCATTAAATCGTAAGGTGCCGTACCTCTAAGCAAATATGCAAAAAGTCTAAAGAAACACGTTATTATCATAATGCACCGGACTCACGTTGGCAATCAAAGGCTTGAATCGAACTAAAATATTCCTGCCTAACATGTTGAACCGATTATACGTTCGTCCTGTCTCTCTTATTATGGTAAATGATTCGCCAGTGTTTGTACGGGCGGCATAGTCAAAAATCTGGTTTCTTTCGGCATTGTTATGTCTAGCATTGTCTGACATAGAGGGTCTAGCATTGTCGATATAATCGTCAGTTGTAACTGTATTTAATGTTTGTTTCTTAGACACTAAAAAAATAGAGATAATATTAAATATTAGTATACATATTAAATTGAACACTGATCAGAATAGAAGGATAATAATAACAATGTACTTACTTTTGCCAAAAGACGAGAGCTCAAAGTTTTGTTACGTGACGGCTTCTTTTCCCTCGGCACGACAACAGAGAAATATACTGTGATAGAAATAAATTTTCTTTTTATAATCGCTGACTCATTGTTTGGTTCCGAGTGAGTTTTTTCATTACTTTATATAACCTCAAACTGGTACTTGTCTTGTTCTTTACACACCGCCAGATTAAAAAGTTAACTTGGTAAAGGTCGAACAGCTTGAACTAGAAATAAATTCTCCTTTTATAATTGTCAACCTGTTGTTTTGCTCCTTGTGAGTTTTTCTATTACTTTACATAAACTTAGGACGCAACTTGACTTGTTGTTTACACACCTTGACTAACATTGTGAACTTATCGCTCACACTTCGCCCACGGTTGGCACAGAAGTCGCGACCGATAAGACATTTCCTTCCCGTCAAAAACGGGGATCCTGGTTGTCGCCCCCCGATAGCGAAGCTATGGACAAGCTGGTCGGAGATGGCTTAAGTATTTATTAGTCGATACGGAAATCGTGGTCGATAAGGAGATGTTGGCCGCTAATTTTGGTCGGAGATGGCGGAAGTCAATGTCAGTCGATACGGAGATGGCAGCCGGATATGTTGTTCGGAGACTTATAAACTGTTGAAAATAAAAATATAATATGCGCTGGAAATTAATATCGTTAGTTCGATGTGCATATAACGTCTAGTGTGACTTTAACATTTCTATTAGCATAAGTAAAAATTGCAATGTTTAATCCATTGGGTGCGGTTATATTGTAGCAGGTTATTGGAACGAATTAACAATGTGCGGATATTTTGACGATAAACATAAACGAGGTCAGCCTGGTAACATCTGTATAATTGAAGAGTTCGAAGATGGTGATATGGAAATAGATGTTCAAACATTATAGTGTTTATTACAAACAACTAAAACAAAATTGGCGTGAAAAGTTTAACGTCATAATTCATATTTGCCATGAGAAATGCTTTGATAAAGGAGAATATTGCTTGAATTCAAAAGTTACTGTTGCCAAATAGTATCACGTAATTTCACCACAGTATAATATATGATAAGAGTAAAGAGGGAACTACGCTTATCAGTGGCTAACAATGAGACCCTTTTTTGTGTGTTTGGTACGCTATATGGCGAAAAGTTGACCCAAATAAAAGAAAACATTGATACTGCATTAACTATTCCGCAAGTTATAACCTATGAGGAATTGTGGCAGTATAAAAAGGCCGTGAAAGACCTAGACTAGGTTAGTTCTAAATTCAACGAACCTATGGTTCTTGCTTCAACATCAGAAGAACCTCTTCTGGTGGACGACGCCGACTGGGAAAATTGCGTGTAGGTCGCTCCAAAATCAAATGTGGAAGACCTAGACTAGGTTATTTCTGAATTCAACGAACCTATGGTTCTTGCCTCAACGTCAGAAGAACCTCTTCTGGTGGACGACGCCGACTGGGAAAATTGCCTGTACGTCGCTTCAAAATCAACTGAAGTCACTTCTAATTTCCTCGCAGACTTACTCGGAGATCGGCGAATGACCAACCTGAAAGTTAGGTGGAGTGATATTCTTCAGGGTTATCCGAGCGTAGATAAGTCCACACCAGAGATAGAGTAACAATCACCGAGATAATATAGGTCTTGAATAATATATCACACGCCACGTAAAATATCTCAATCATTCTAATGTATCGATTTTCATAGACAATGTCCTCACCTCCAAATCGTTTGTCGACCCTTCCAATCCTATCCCATATTTTGACTATTTATCTTTGTTCGACGATCTTTGTATTTTTATGCATAGTAATAATAAATTGTGAAAAATGTGTATTTTTTATTATAATAATAAAATATGAAAAAATGTATTTATCTTTCATTTCTAGCAATATTATCCTCCTATTTAAATTATATATTTTTAGTATGAACAATATAACATTTTTTAGAAGTTATAGGTTTACCACTTTGTAGATTATATCTAAATATGACTTCATTAATAAAACATGACAAGAAGTGATGGGTAATGCTCACCTGACAACAGGGATAGAATCAAACATCACAGAATATATTTGTGCCGAGCTAACCTCAGTTATCTCCCACAAGGGTCTTGGTATGTAACCTTTTTCTGTCGCATATACTTCTAATTACTTTCTTAGATCCTTAATGAGCCTCCTTTAATTGTTCGTGCGCGCAAATTCCCCCTTCTTTGGAAGAGGGGTATTTCCTGACGTTCATATGTCTTCTTTCCCCCTCCACTCTCTTCGATCGCTGGTCATGCGCTCTGCTCGAAGCGAGTCCGGCCC